>JAXIVJ010002574.1:0-107181 GCA_036785665.1 Chirona hameri
TACCTTTTAAGATCCTCCAACGCAGAATTTAACGCGCTTTCAGCTTACCAAAAGGCTGATAGAAAACTAGGAGAAACAAACTGCTGTTTGTCTAGGGGCGTATTTTGCAATCTACGAAATACAATCTACGTTATTTTCTACGAATTGTCCAACATTTTTCGTTTTCCACCAAAAATGGCATGACATTACGTCATTAACCCTCGCCCTACGGGAGCTTTTTCACCTTCGCCCTACGGGGGGGGGGGACTGACAGGGCTCCCCCTGTTAACTTCTAAACCAAGCAACTTAGAGCAATGCAGTAAGAACCAGCATGTTGCCTGCCAAGAGAGGAATCTAACAGAATGCGATTTTGAGGTTTCAGGTCAACGGATGACTTTCAAGGTCAAGTGAATGACCTCGGATTTACCACGTCCAGAACAGCGATTTTGCTCTTCAGAAAACCTCAAAATTATAAATTGATAAATGTAAATAAAAAGGCATGTTCCTAGACCAGGTTTGGCTCAAAAATACAGAAAAGGTAATTATTTGTTCATATCTTGTCAAAAAAAGTCATTTTTTTTAAATGACGTCATCAGTTTCTTACACCTAGGGAGCAATCACTCAGTCAAAATGAAGGTATTGCTTTGAAATTTGGTATGGGTATTGTCCATACTCAGTTCTATCACACAAAATTCAGTTTCTTATATTTTTGAAATTTTTATTTTGTGGGTATTTTTCCCCAAAAAAAACACTTTTTTTTATTTTAGGAGTCAAAAACCAAAATTTTTCAAATCCAGGATTGACATTTTAAAGTGAATGTCATTTTGTATCTTTGGTAAATTGCGCTTGAAATTTCCTTTAAAGCTCTGTTTTCTACCATTTTTCACATATGTATCGTTTTTCCACCAATATAACGTCATCAAAACATGATTATCTCCCAAACCACTTAACTAATTTGAATTATTTTGTTTACAAAATACGTATAATTATTGTAAACTCAGTAACCGAAAATTTCAGTAAGATACGCCGCATGTGTAAAACGTTATGCAAGAAAAACCTCAGGGGGGGCTGTCAGGCCCCCCCCCCCCCCCCGCCCCCGCCGGCGACGCCCATGGCGCCAGCACGCCGCGACGCTTGTCCGAAGGCAGAGCGACGTTTGTTCTCGCTTCGATGGATTCCATGGCACCGGACCGTGACCGTAAGTAATGCACTTTGGCGGTGTTTTTCTTATCAATGAATTGTAGAGCCGGTGGGGATTAGACTTTGCGCTCCGCTCGTTCCAGCGGGCGGCTGGTCGGCGCCAGCCAGAGACGCGCGCCGAGCCGCAGTCGGTCGGCGCTGTGTCCGGTATAAGAACCTGTGTCGAGGTTCGGTCAGCAGTCAGTCGGCGCTGCGGACCAGAGTCGGACAGCCAGCAGCCAGCGCCGCCCGCCGTCCGTCAGCACCCACAGCAGCAGCATCATCAGCAGCATGTCCTCCTGCCGGCCGGCCCGCGCCGCGGCCGCCCTCCTGCTGGCCGCCCTGGTGCTCTGCTCGGTGACGGCCGCCGCCGCCGCCGGACCGCGCCGCCAGCCCGCCGACGCCGTCTACCTGACCGACAGCCGGTGGGGCGGCCGACTCTGGCCGCTGATGCTGGCCGACAAGCGCTCCCTCGACTTCGGAGTGGGCCGCGGCTTCTCCGGCGCGCTGATGGCCAAACACCTGATGGGACTGGATGCGGCTACCGATCTTAGCGGGCCGGGCCGGCGGCGCTGACCGGCCGGCCATCGCCGCCGTGTGACGCGCCTCCGTTGGTCGGTCTCGTGACGGCATGTCTGGGACGGCGCCGGTACTGGTGGACACCACGTCTCCCCTGCCGCCGGCCCGCCTCCCGTGCTGATGTGTGATACGGCGCCGGTACTGGTGGATACCACGTCTCCCCTGCCGCCGGCCCGCGTCCTGTGCTGACTGCTCAGTACGACTGCTCCGCTCAATATTTGTCTGAATAAAATTAAATATCTGAATATAATTTGGTGTGTGGTTAGGGACCTCTCAGCCTCCGCCTTTCCTCAAGTCAGGGGTGGGGTGGGGTGGCTTTGCACGTGCGCACGTGTACACCCCCATTCTATATCTCTGGAACGGCTGAGCCGATTGTGTTCAAATTTGGTGTGTGGTTAGGGACCTCTCAGCCCCCACTTTCCCACAAGTCAAAGGTGGGTGTTTCTGCACGTGCGCACCCTTTTTTGTATCTCAGAAACTACTTGCCCGATCGAGTTGAAATTCCCCATACATTTCTTTCGCGCTCGCTCGTTCATCGCAAACTACGGCGCCTTACTGGTAATTACCGAGCGGGCGCGAAGCGCTCGTGAGGTTTGTCAACTTACTAGACAAATTTACATGGGACCCGGCCCGACCCTGCCATACAGACGCTTTTCGGAAGCTAATAACTTTGCAACCACTGCTCTGATTGAGATTGAGTTTTCACCATTGGATAGGTCCATCAAATCAATTTTGTTTTTGGTATGGTGCGTGCTGATAGAGGTGGTACCACAGTGCGTGGCAGTCAGTGGCGGATCTAGGTTTCGAGTTTGGGGGGTCAAAAACTTGGCCCTGTTTCATCAGCGAAAAGTTGTTGACCGGGAGGGGGGGGAGGCGTCGGGTCGTCAGCGTCAGAGTGGTTGAGCGGTTGGGGGGGGGGGGGGGGTGGCGTCGGGTCGTCAGCATGAAAGAGTCGTTGAGCGGGGGAGAGGGGGGTAAATCACGCCTTCCCGGAACAAAAATCACAACCTCCCAGAACGGTTTGGGGGCAGGGGAAAAAAATGTGTTTGCCTACTACTTTTTCGTCAGGGGGAGGGGGGCAATTGGGGCAGTCCAAGACAGATCGTCCAAAATATCTCGAAATAACACCCCACACCTCATATGTCGATAGAACTACGTGTCGGGGGTTATCTGGGCAACTTTGATTCACGCTGTCAACTTTTCAGTTTCAGTTCAATAAAAATGTAAACTTACAAAGCTATAGGTATATATGAATTATGATTATTAAAACATTGTTATAGCAATAATATAGCAGTAGAAATGAGTGCATAGCCACTGGGACTGCATTGTATTTGCAGTCGCACAATTTATCATGCACACTTGAATTGTTAAGAATCGTTCAATTTGATTGCATGCAGGTTTTGATTCAATCTCGATTCATGAATAAAAAGATATGGTGGTGAATTGATTCTTCTTCAATGCAAGCAATTTGCAGAGTCAAATCAATAACCAGTCTGGTCCCCCCCCCCCCCATGATTAGCAGAATTTTATAATTAGTCCTATGGGAATGGGAAACTGGTGGGGAAAAACTGTCTGCCCTGTCCCCCCTCCCCCTAGCACAAAACATTCCTGGTTGTTTGACTAAGGTACCTGTTGGTACGCCATGTTATGCACAGTATGGCAGCATGGTATGTCACAGTGTCACATAGTAACACCAGAAAGGCAGCAGCATTGTGCACTACAGCAAAATTTCAAAATTTATTCTGATGAGGCTGTTATTATTAATAGGTTATGTGTTAGGTTAAGTTGAGTTTAACAGCAGTGTCAGAAGAAATACAGACATTTTGCTATGGCGCACAAGGCCAAAATTTATTACGACAAAGTTGTTATTATGAATAGGTAAGGTTAGGTTAAGTTAAGTTTAATGGCTCCGTCAGAAGAAATATGGGAATTTTGCTTTGGTGCACAATACCGCTAATTTTCTGATGTTACCATATCCTGCCATACTGTGCATAGGGTGGCAAACTGACAGGTACCTTAGTCAAAGATTACCAAACTACATAAAAAAGTGACGCTTCTGTACCTACCAACTAAGTTTAAGTTAAGCACATACACAGGCAAATCAGAGGAAAATGGCATACACTGGGGTATATTGATCTTTAAAGGACCTCAGCATGACACATCAGACACTACACCAGCAGATTCAAGGGGTGGGAGACCACATCCTCTGATGGTGATGATGATGATGATGATGACGATTGAGGTTTACGGGCGCCACAACTACCAAGGTTATTTGGCACCCATGGCACATCCTCTGAAGAAACACCCGATACCCCGATACGTCAAATCAAGAGTCTGATGTCAACACTTCCACATATTTACACTGGATAAGCCAGAATGTTATGTAAATTTAGTAGGAAGCCTACCATTTGGTAAGGACAAGAGCCACTGGACCTTGAACTTGGCTGACACCACCGGATGACGTCACTGGCGGTAGCCGGCTCCTTCGTCGGCGCCGCGCTCATGCAGAAAACGTAGTCAGTCGCCAGTTACAGCTCGCTGTTTCGTACGACCAGGGATTCACGAAGACAAGCGTGGTGAATTCTCAGTACCCATTAATTCCTAGCACATGCTAAATTGTATGATTCTGCCCAAGTGAATTGCCGTATATGCCGCGAAACGCGCCGACATGCCGTGATTCCGCCTCCAGTGACGTCACATCAAGCTTCTGGCTCAAACGAGGCGGCTATAGCGGTGTCACCCCCTGCGAGCCGCAGTCCACACACAAATCTTGCGCAACACAAATTACTATCGCCCCGCCGAACGGCCTCTGTTCTGTACTCCTCAAAAGATGCATACCCGAACGGAAGAGGACGGCGACCAAGGCTGTATAAACCAGGTAGAACACTCCGGCCGAAAAAGTGGTGACAACTGGAAGGTGCAATATTTGGCAGCCGTTGGCAGCCGGCAGCCGCGGTGACGTCATCAAAATAAAAAAGTGACGTAGAAGAGGGGCACTCGGCAGGCCAGCGGGCCGCCAGTCTCAGCTTAATGCGTTCGCTCTCCCACTTTTTGACGCTTTGTTACTTCGTTTGGCGGCCGATTGTTACAATTAAGATGTCTTTCAAGGAGCAATTAAATGGTGCATTTGATGCCATTAAGAAAATTGAAATATGATCAAAACTGTTAATGTTATGGGATGGCAAAGTTCACCAGACGGATTCTGGCAAATCGCTGTATGTGATTTGCCCGATCTCACAGCCGGCCAAGGCTCTCACCGCTACTCTACATCCACACCACCGTCCACATCTCAACCCACATAGGATATACTTCACTCTTCACAAAACATCAATACCGCCGTCCACATACCATCCATACCGCTGTTCACACAAAATCCACACCACAGCTGCAGCGGCCGCCTCCCCGCCACCGGGAGACCCCCCCCCCCCCGAGGGTGGTGAGCGAAGCCCACGCTCCCTCCCGACTCACCAGGGTCACCGGCTGGCGGACGGTGGGGCTCAGCGCACTGGCCATGGCGGACGTAGTCGGTGCGCCTGCGGTCCTGCGGCACATGGTACGCACCTGTGGGCCGCTCTCCTGGCGGTGCGAAGCGGCGGCCGATCGCTGCACCTTCAGTGGGTGCCCCTCCCCCCCCCCCCCCCCACTGCGGCCTGCCGGGAAATGAGCGGGCGGACGCTCTGGCCGGGGAGGCCTCGGCCCTCCACAGGAGGACGATCCAGCTGACGACCGGACCCTGGTAGGGGCTGAGCTGGCCGGCGGGGCTCTTCCGCGAAATCATGGGGTACCGCCTACCGACGCCCGTCCCCGGTGACGATCGTGACGCTGCGGTCAACGTTCATCAGTTGCGCGCCGGTCACTGGGGACGGGAAAAATCCTATCTACACCGCATCGGACGACGGCCAACAACCACCTGCGCCGGATGCAGCGAGAGGGACTGCCCAGCCTCTCGCTGCTTAGTCTGCAGAGAGGGGGCGGACACCCGGGGCACGTGCTCCTGCGGTGCCCGTGACTGGCGGGGCCCCGCCTCTGCCTACTGGGCATTGTGTACCTACTTTTAGCTTGACAAGAGAAATCGCGTTGCTATCTTGTATGATGACGACCCTAGAGTAGCCCTATCGTACTGTACTCTGTACTTTACGAATTAAGTGGAAGTGGTCGGATGAAGTGTGCAATACAATACAATACGATCCACCCGCCGCCGACAGCGAAGAGGGACGCGGACGTCGTCGCGGCCTTGGCCGCGGGCTCAAGGCCGCGGGCTGCCTCCGCCAGAAGGAGCCCCTCCGGGGCTATGGCGCGGCCTCGTAGCCGCGCCCAGGAGGAAACACAACAACAACAACAACAACAACAACAACAACATGGCCACTCGTCCGTCACTTCGCACACTGATTGTCCGCACTCACTCGGGGTTATATAGAACAACGTGTCACACTACGCGACGCCGCCGGCCTGGCCGGGCGCGCTCGCTCCGTCCAAGTTCACCGACATCTATAAAGCTACGGCTTACTCGCTGCGGACGGCGGCTCACTCGCTGCGCGGCGGCTCACTCGCTGCGCGGCGGATCACTCCCTACGCGGCGGATCACTCCCTACGCGGCGGGTCACTGGCTGCGGTGGCTGGCGCGCGAGCTGTTGCGCGCCCAGTTGGGGCTGCGCGGCTCAGTGATGGGCATGTCAGACGGCTGGACGCGCACCGGCCGGTAGCGGCGGACCGGCTGCGCATGGTGGACGGCCTCGTGCCACTATATATTATTAGGTATGAAGATAAATGTGGCTGACGTGCCAAGATAGGCAGGCACTATGAGCGTTAAATGTATGCTTATGAAGCATTCTGGGAAAATAATGCTTTATTAGCCGATACTTTTAGTATTTTGAATTAAATCAACACTTACAATCTCAATCTTCCTTTATGCCACTAAATAATGCAACACAATATTTTAATTCGAATGAGCACAGCCTGCCACGAACGGAGCCACGGGGTAGGTGGGGCCTTTTAACGCAGCGAACCAGCATGGCGCCTGCCCATTGAAATGTAAACAAACAACTGCCCCCCTCTGTCGTCATCACTAACCGGCCAATCAGCGTCCAGGCACACTAGATGCTGATTGGTGCTAGTCGGTTAGGTGGCTCGTGATCAATGCGCTAAACACAGATGATGACTGTCAGTTGTAAACGTTGCTATCGCTTGTCACACTGTTTGCCCATGTTGAAGAGGCGGAATGACCCCCCCTGACGGCGACACACTACCGTTCTGTCTCCGTTGTAATTGAACAGCGTGTGGCGTTCACGTGCCGTTTCCCAGCCGCCAGGCTGTGTACAGTGCTCATTATCGTTGATATTGCGCATGTTGTGTTCCGTGAAAAAACGAACTCGTGATCGCTTGCTTAAATATTTTATAGAGCTGCAGGATTATCTTAGAACTGCAGGAATATTTTAGAGCTGCAGGATTAACCGAAGGTTGGTTTCCTCATTGGAATAATGTACTATTATTTAGAATTGTGTTTTCCATTGGGAAACTTAATTATATCTAGGTGCAAGTATCATGCCAGAAGTGATCATTTGCAAACGTGTGGAACAAAAAAAACTTGCAAAAATGATTCTTGATCAAAAATGGCTGTATTATTATAAGTACCAGTAAAACACCTTTTTGGGCGATGACCGAGCGAGCGCGCTCTGGTAAAGCTAAAACAGGTTTGAAATATGAAACGGCAAGGGAGCACACGTGGTAGTAACACAGTCATTTTAGTCCTCCAGAAAAATTTCCACGCCTCAATGCATGCCAACATAAAAATTAAGTTGCATTAAATTGTGCATGATCTCCTTTCTCAAATCCGCCAAAAGGGAGTGCGTCCTGAGCGGGGCATGCTTCAAATTATCAATTAATGTTTAGAATAATACAGCCATGAATCATTTTAGCAAGTTTTTTTGTTCATTTCGACGTTCGCGTGTGCCAACTGCCACGCGCTGTGGTACCACCGCTATCAGCATGCACCATACAAAAAAAAAATTATTTGATGGACCTATCCAATGGTACAACTTAATCTCCATCGGAGCAGTGGTTGCAAAGTTATTAGCTTCCAAAAAGCGTCTGTATGGCCGGGTCGGGCCGGGTCAAATGTACATTTGTCTAGTAAGTTGACGAGAAACCTCACGGGCGCTTCGCGCCTGCTCGTTAACTAATGCTGAGCTTCTTGGAAGTTCAGAAGAATATCAGAAGTTCAGAACTTTTCTGAAGAAGATGGGGAGCATGCCCTTCGTTTACCAATCAGTGCCATGTTTACATGTTGCGGTGACTGTGTGGCCTCCATGTAAGGAAGAGCACTGGGACGTTCCAAAGAATCAGAGAAGGCCAAGTAAGAATTTACATGCCTTTGGTCGTGATTGTGCAGCACTTTATCAAAACTAAAATGTAATTTCCATGCGACTGACTCGAGCGTGGTATATGGGTTAATGTGCTATATATCCGAACACGGCCGGACATGGGCCTCACTCTGTAGATCCTCCTCACATCACGGCCAGAGGTGGGCCTCACAGTCTGTAAATCCTCCTCACCGCAGGGCCAAAGGTGGGCCTCTCAGTTTGCAGTTCCTCCTCACATCACGGCCGGATGTGGGCCTCACAGTTTGTAGATCCTCCCCACAGCACGGCCGGAGGTGGGCCTCATTCACTATCCTCACAGTCTGCAGATCCTCCCCACAGCACGGCCGGAGGTGGGCCTCACTCACTGTCCTCACAGTCTGCAGATCATCCTCACATCACGGCCGGAGGTGGGCCTCACTCACTGTCCTCACAGTCTGCAGATCGGCCGGAGTCACACCGTCCTCCTAGAGAGAATCGCAAGCGCTCTGATTGTACAGATTCTTATCAAATTACCAAAATTACCAAACAAGCAACGAAAATCGGCTGAGGTTTCCTTGTGATAAAATATTTGTATTCAGACAAATATTGAGCGGATCAGTCGTACATAGCAGCACGGGACGCGGGACGGCGGCAGGGGAGACGTGGTGTCCACCAGTACCGGCGCCGTCCCACACAGCAGCACGGGACGCGGGCCGGCGGCAGGGGAGACGTGGTGTCCACCAGTACCGGCGCCGTCCCAGACAGCAGCACGGGACGCGGGCCGGCGGCAGGGGAGACGCTGTGTCCACCAGTACCGGCGCCGTCCCAGACAGCAGCACGGGACACGGGCCGGCGGCAGGGGAGACGTGGTGTCCACCAGTACCGGCGCCGTCCCACACAGCAGCACGGGACACGGGCCGGTGGCAGGGGAGACGCGGTGTCCACCAGTACCGGCGCCGTCCCACACAGCAGCACGGGAGGCGGGCCGGCGGCAGGGGAGACGTGGTGTCCACCAGTACCGGCGCCGTCCCACACAGCAGCACGGGACACGGGCCGGTGGCAGGGGAGACGCGGTGTCCACCAGTACCGGCGCCGTCCCACACAGCAGCACGGGACACGGGCCGGCGGCAGGGGAGACGTGGTGTCCACCAGTACCGGCGCCGTCCCACACAGCAGCACGGGACGCGGGCCGGCGGCAGGGGAGACGTGGTGTCCACCAGTACCGGCGCCGTCCCACACAGCAGCACGGGACGCGGGCCGGCGGCAGGGGAGACGTGGTGTCCACCAGTACCGGCGCCGTCCCACACAGCAGCACGGGACGCGGGCCGGCGGCAGGGGAGACGTGGTGTCCACCAGTACCGGCGCCGTCCCACACAGCAGCACGGGACGCGGGCCGGCGGCAGGGGAGACGCGGTGTCCACCAGTACCGGCGCCGTCCCACACAGCAGCACGGGACGCGGGCCGGCGGCAGGGGAGACGCGGTGTCCACCAGTACCGGCGCCGTCCCACACAGCAGCACGGGACGCGGGCCGGCGGCAGGGGAGACGTGGTGTCCACCAGTACCGGCGCCGTCCCACACAGCAGCACGGGACGCGGGCCGGCGGCAGGGGAGACGTGGTGTCCACCAGTACCGGCGCCGTCCCAGACAGCAGCACGGGACGCGGGCCGGCGGCAGGGGAGACGTGGTGTCCACCAGTACCGGCGCCGTCCCAGACAGCAGCACGGGACGCGGGCCGGCGGCAGGGGAGACGTGGTGTCCACCAGTACCGGCGCCGTATCACACATCAGCACGGGAGGCGGGCCGGCGGCAGGGGAGACGTGGTGTCCACCAGTACCGGCGCCGTCCACACAGCAGCACGGGACGCGGGCCGGCGGCAGGGGAGACGTGGTGTCCACCAGTACCGGCGCCGTCCCACACAGCAGCACGGGACGCGGGCCGGCGGCAGGGGAGACGTGGTGTCCACCAGTACCGGCGCCGTCCCACACAGCAGCACGGGACACGGGCCGGCGGCAGGGGAGACGTGGTGTCCACCAGTAACGGCGCCGTCCCACACAGCAGCACGGGTCGCGGGACGGCGGCAGGGGAGACGCGGTGTCCACCAGTACCGGCGCCGTCCCAGACATGCAGCACGGGACGCGGGCCGGCGGCAGGGGAGACGCTGTGTCCACCAGTACCGGCGCCGTCCCAGACATGCAGCACGGGACGCGGGCCGGCGGCAGGGGAGACGTGGTGTCCACCAGTACCGGCGCCGTCCCAGACAGCAGCACGGGACACGGGCCGGCGGCAGGGGAGACGTGGTGTCCACCAGTACCGGCGCCGTCCCACACAGCAGCACGGGACGCGGGCCGGCGGCAGGGGAGACGTGGTGTCCACCAGTACCGGCGCCGTCCCAGACAGCAGCACGGGACACGGGCCGGCGGCAGGGGAGACGTGGTGTCCACCAGTACCGGCGCCGTCCCACACAGCAGCACGGGACGCGGGCCGGCGGCAGGGGAGACGCGGTGTCCACCAGTACCGGCGCCGTCCCAGACAGCAGCACGGGACGCGGGCCGGCGGCAGGGGAGACGTGGTGTCCACCAGTACCGGCGCCGTATCACACATCAGCACGGGAGGCGGGCCGGCGGCAGGGGAGACGCGGTGTCCACCAGTACCGGCACCGTCCCAGACATGCCGTCACGATGCCGACCAACGGAGGCGCGTCACACGGCGGCGGTGGGCGGCCGGTCAGCGCCGCCGGCCCGGCCCGCTGGGATCGGTAGCCGCATCCAGTCCCATCAGGTGTTTGGCCATCAGCGCGCCGGAGAAGCCGCGGCCCACTCCGAAGTCGAGGGTGCGCTTATCGGCCAGCATCATCGGCCTGAGTCGGCCGCCCCACCGGCTGTCGGTCAGGTAGACGGCGTCGGCGGGCTGGCGGCGCGGTCCGGGGGCGGCGGCGGCAGTCACCGAGCAGAGCACCAGGGCGGCCAGCAGGAGGGCGGCCGCGGCGAGGGCCGGCCTGCAGGCGGACATGCTGCTGATGATGCTGCTGCTGTGGGTGCTGACGGACGGCGGGCGGCGCTGGCTGCTGGCTGTCCGACTCTGGTCCGCAGCGCTGACTGACTGCTGACCGAACCTCGACACAGGTTCTTATACCGGACACAGCGCCGACAGACTGCGGCTCGGCGCGGGTCACTGGCTGGCGCCGACCGGCCGCCCACTGGAACGAGCGGATCGCAAACGTCTAATCCCCACCAGCTTTACAATTCAGTGATAAGAAAAACACCGCCAAAGTGCATTACTCACGGTCACGGTCCGGTGCCATGGAATCCATCGAAGCGAGAACAAACGCTGCTTTGCTGTCGGGCGAGTGGGAAGGGGGGGGGGGGGGGCGTCCCCCATTAAAAAATCAGGGGGTACGTCCCCCCAATAAAACAGACTTGCTTGATTTTTTTTCTTCTGAATTCGTTCCATAGGATATGAAACTTAATTTATTCTTAGCTCAAATTACATGTCATTTTTAACCAAATATCATTGAGTCCTTTCTTTGTACTTAAAGATGTAGGTATTACTTTAGAGAAAATAAAATTATGATATGGCAGGTAAAAGTGGGTACACAAAATTGGCTTCTGCTATGATTGAATGTCAAGTTCATCCATTCATTCGCCATTAATTCCAAGCCCTTAGATACCATTCAGGCGAGGCAGCGAATAGCGTGACGTCATGGGTACATCCATCAAGATGCTGTGTTGAAACACCAATCAGTTTTAGACGTTAGTCCCTTTGAGATGGTGGAATTTATATTAATGAGTGCTGTAGGCCCTATAGCAGCATGCTTGGTATAATTTCAATGGTTGAACTTGAAGAAATCTCTACAATTCATGCTAATTAAGGTTTTGGAAATATCATTGAAGGGGTAGCTACTATCTTGCTGGGCGATGGCGAAGAAAGAAGTTTCGCGTCCACGAACACTCGCTAAAATAAGTTTCCCCTCTAGGGGCGGATCCAGGGCGCCAAGAAGCCATGGATATGCCAAGAGGTCATGCCCCCCCCCCCCCAAAAGACCCTGAAACTGTGATTTGCATCGGTGAGTGAAACTGTTCAATGGTTTTAACAGGAGCGTTTACCTGTGCAGGGTTACGGCGATGGTCGGTCCAATCGGGATGTGAGTGACGTATAAACCAACACGTAAAAGCTATATAAGAGCTATACCTACTATATAATGGGAAATGCGGAATGGGTAAACGCGGCTAAAGCCCGGTGCCCACCGCCACCGATCAACAACGGACAGGACAAGAACGGCCAGGGAAGTTGGTGACTTTGCGATGTCTCCAAAAGTTGGCAATCCATTGAACAGAGACCATAGAGACCATAGCAAATGATGCAAGCCTGCTTTATTGGGGGGGGGGGACACCCTCCCCCTTAATTTTTGAACTGGGAGGACCCTCCCCCCGCCCCCGCCGGCGACGCCCATTGCGCCAGCACGCCGCGACGCTCGTCCGAAGGCAGAGCGACGTTTGTTCTCGCTTCGATGGATTCCATGGCACCGGATAGTGACCGTGAGTAATGCACTTTGGCGGTGTTTTTTCTTATCAATGAATTGTAGAGCCGGTGGGGATTAGACGTTTGCGCTCCGCTCGTTCCAGCGGGCGGCTGGTCGGCGCCAGCCAGAGACGCGCGCCGAGCCGCAGTCGGCCGGCGCTGTGTCCTGTATAAGTTTCAGAGGTGGGTCTCACAGTTTGCAGATCCTCCTCACATCACGGCTGGAGGTGGGCATCACAGTTTGCAGATCCTCCTCACATCACGGCTGGAGGTGGGCATCACAGTTTGCAGATCCTCCTCACATCACGGCCGGAGGTGGGCCTCACAGTTTGCAGATCCTCCTCATATCACGGCCGGAGGTGGGCCTCGCAGTCTGTAGATCCTCCTCACATCACGGCCGGAGGTGGGCCTCACTCACTGTCCTCACAGTCTGCAGATCCTCCTCACATCACGGCCGGAGGTGGGCCTCACTCACTATCCTCACAGTCTGCAGATCCTCCTCATATCACGGCCGGAGGTGGGCCTCACCCAATGTCCTCTCAGTCTGCAGATCCTCCTCACATCAAGGCCGGAGGTGGGCCTCACTCACTATCCTCACAGGCTGCAGATCCTCCTCATATCACGGCCGGAGGTGGGCCTCACCCAATGTCCTCTCAGTCTGCAGATCCTCCTCACATCACGGCCGGAGGTGGGCCTCACTCACTATCCTCACAGGCTGCAGATCCTCCTCATATCACGGCCGGAGGTGGGCCTCACCCAATGTCCTCTCAGTCTGCAGATCCTCCTCACATCACGGCCGGAGGTGGGCCTCACTCACTATCCTCACAGTCTGCAGATCCTCCTCACATCACGGCCGGAGGTGGGCCTCACTCACTGTCCTCACAGTCTGCAGATCATCCTCACATCACGGCCGGAGGTGGGCCTCACTCACTGTCCTCACGGTCTGCAGATCGGCCGGAGTCACACCGTCCTCCTAGAGAGAATCGCAAGCGCTCTGATTGTACAGATTCTTATCAAATTACCAAAATTACCAAACAAACAACGAAAATCGGCTGAGG
This sequence comes from Chirona hameri, assembly GCA_036785665.1. Classification (NCBI taxonomy): domain Eukaryota; kingdom Metazoa; phylum Arthropoda; class Thecostraca; order Balanomorpha; family Balanidae; genus Chirona; species Chirona hameri. The sequence continues at coordinate 13,653 of JAXIVJ010002574.1, forward strand.
TTTCCTTGTGATAAAATAGTTTTATTCAGACAAATATTGCGCGGATCAGTCGTACATAGCAGCACAGGACGCGGGCCGGCGGCAGGGGAGACGTGGTGTCCACCAGTACCGGCGCCGTCTCGCCCAGCAGCACGGGACGCGGGCCGGCGGCAGGGGAGACACTGTGTCCACCAGTACCGGCGCCGTCCCACACAGCAGCACGGGACGCGGGACGGCGGCAGGGAAGACGCGGTGTCCACCAGTACCAGCGCCGTCCCACACACCAGCACGGGACGCGGGCCGGCGGCAGGGGAGACGCGGTGTCCACCAGTACCGGCGCCGTCCCACACAGCAGCACGGGACGCGGGCCGGTGGCAGGGGAGACGTGGTGTCCACCAGTAACGGCGCCGTCCCACACAGCAGCACGGGACGCGGGCCGGTGGCAGGGGAGACGTGGTGTCCACCAGTACCGGCGCCGTCCACACAGCAGCACGGGACGCGGGCCGGTGGCAGGGGAGACGTGGTGTCCACCAGTAACGGCGCCGTCCCACACAGCAGCACGGGACGCGGGCCGGTGGCAGGGGAGACGTGGTGTCCACCAGTAACGGCGCCGTCCCACACAGCAGCACGGGACGCGGGCCGGCGGCAGGGGAGACGTGGTGTCCACCAGTAACGGCGCCGTCCCAGACGTGCCGTCACGAGGCCGACCAACGGAGGCGCGTCACACGGCGGCGGTGGCCGGCCGGTCAGCGCCGCCGGCCCGGCCCGCTGGGATCGGTAGCCGCATCCAGTCCCATCAGGTGTTTGGCCATCAGCGCGCCGGAGAAGCCGCGGCCCACTCCGAAGTCGAGGGTGCGCTTATCGGCCAGCATCAGCGGCCAGAGTCGGCCGCCCCACCGGCTGTCGGTCAGGTAGACGGCATCGGCTGGCTGGCGGCGCGGTCCGGCGGCGGCGGCGGCAGTCACCGAGCAGAGCACCAGGGCGGCCAGCAGGAGGGCGGCCGTGGCGCGGGCCGGCCGGCAGGCGGACATGCTGCTGATGATGCTGCTGCTGTGGGTGCTGACGGACGGCTGGCGGCACTGGCTGCTGGCTGTCCGAATCTGGTCTGCAGCGCCGACTGACTGCTGACCTAACCTCGACACAGGTTCTTATACCGGACACAGCGCCGGCCGACTGCGGCTCGGCGCGCGTCTCTGGCTGGCGCCGACCAGCCGCCCGCTGGAACGAGCGGAGCGCAAACGTCTAATCCCCACCGGCTCTACAATTCAATGATAAGAAAAATGCCGCCAAAGTGTATTACTCACGGTCACTGTCCGGTGCCATGGAATCCATCGAAGCGAGAACAAACGTCGCTCTGCCTTCGGGCGAGCGTCGCGGCGTGCTGGCGCCATTGGCGTCGCCGGCGGGGGGGGGGGGGGGGGGGGGGGGGGGTAACCGACGACGAAAATTCGCGCTCCGGGGAGCGAATCGTCGGTCGAATTCGCTCCTTTGCTGATTCGTCGTGTTGCCGAACGCAAACTGATCGAATATTGGGTGATACCAAGGATAACCGACAAATTCGTCGTGATAACGGCGAATTCGTCGTGTTCTCTCACGAAACACTTTGTGTAAATATGCGCACTTACCTTTTAAGATCCTCCAACGCAGAATTTAACGCGCTTTTAGCTCACCAAAAGGCTGATAGAAACTAGGAGAAACAAACTGCTGTTTGTCTAGGGGCGTATTTTGCAATCCGTGAAGGGGGGTCAAGCCCTCAAGAGAGCGCCAAACCCCCCCCCCCGCATGAGGGCGCCTCTTTTTGTGGCAAAAAAGTACCCCCAATTTTTTCTCCTCGCGGATTTGGGCCGGTCACCTTATTTTGAAATTCGAACTTAAGAATTCACTTCTCAAATTCACGAAATTCACGAAAATTTCGGGGGTTATCTGGGCTGTAGATTCACGCTGTGAATTTTTCAGTCCCGTCTGTCAAAGGTTTTCGAGTTACAGCCTCGGGCAACTTTGTAATTTCAAGCTAATAAAAAGAAAATAATGTCTAATTTCAGCTGGCGATATCTCCCATATACGTAATTCAAATGATATAAACAAATTATATAACAGGAGACCTGGGTTTGACACGAAATTTTCGCCCTCTTATATTAGAGCCGAAATTTGAAACGGAGAGCTGTTAAGTTGATACACTTGTATGTCTCGGCTCGTGAAAATGCGAGCCCAGCACCGTCATTCACTACTTTGCTTAAAATGCGAATCATGAAATCATTAAATCTAAATTATACGAGTCATATATGATCAGAATCATAAGGAACAATAGATTATTATGATGTAAAGATTTTAGGAAAATTTGGAAATTTGGGAATTTCAACACGTGATATCGACATCTATACATACATATATAAATATATATATATACTTCGATGTTTATAGAATTGTGATCATTTTTTCTCTAAATATTGTATTTATAGTTTTGTATTTGGAAAAATAATGGTCACCAGCACAGCACGTATTTCGAACTTCGCACGTAATTGCGCTATAGAGCTCAAATCAACCGCATTATGCTTATCTCGTCGACCTGCTTTCAAGGTATATAACATCAGCCTTGTAGTCGCTCTGTTACCTCAAGATCACGTGACCAGAGGCCATCCGGGGCAGTCCACGTCAGATCGACCAACCATAACATCCCACTTCTCGTATTTCGATTGAACTATGTGTCCGGGGTCATCTGAGCCGTAGATTCTCGCAGTGTCTGTGCTAACTCAGAAGTACGCATCAGTCAATATGCAGATGATACAATATTGTTCTCAGACAGCTCTGAGCGTTTCTTAATAGGGGCTACAGAGGAACTCGCAACATTTTCTGCACAATCGGGACTTAAAGGAATAGATCACCTTGGAAATTGTTTACCCAACACGATTTGATTATATTTTTAATACAATGTATTTTTATATTGTAAAATATGGCCTTATATCGCGCCGATTTAGGAAAGAAGGCCGTAAATTTTTATTGTTTATCAAAACTATATGCATACTCTCTGAGTCAGAGTCCTGAACGTCACGCGAATGTAAAAAATGGTTCAGCCAATCAGATTCGAAAGTAGTCGCGTAAAGATAGACTCGCATTGGAGATGTGCCAACCGGCGGCCGGCGTTCGCTTGCTAGCACCAGCTGCAAGCTGATTGGCTGATGGTATAGCCTCTGCCCGGGCTAGAACCAGTACAACATTATTTCGCCAGCACCGCATTCCTTCGTCAAAAACTCAAATATATTCGGCTGGAGAGTCTTTTCAGTCAAGAAAACTTGCAGATAGGGGTTTCCCAACACGGGCTACAAAACTGTTATCTCAGTTTTAAAACTAATGTTGAAGGTGAACTATTTCCTTTAAAGGAAATTTTGACAATGTAAAAAGAAATTGTATTAAAAATATAATCAAATCGTGTTGGGTAAAATTTTCCAAGGTGAACTATTTCCTTAAGATCAATTGGAAGAAAACTTCATGTCTGGCATTCGGCTTACTAAACACACCAGAACATTATAATAATATCTTAGTGAATGAAATTAAATGGGTACATGAAATTAAAATTCTTGGAATATATTTTAAGCGTAGTATCAACAATGAACAACATCACGGAAACAATTTAGAGAGAAAGCTCATCCTTCTTGAGAACGAGATCGCACAGTGGAAGAGACGTTATATTACACTCTTGGAAAAATAACTGATAAAATCGTTGCTGCTGTCCAAACTCGTACATCTTTTTATGGCTGTACCGAATCCCTCACAAGCTTACATTAAAAGAAGTTGAACAAATGCTATACGGTTTTCTATGGAATAACAAACGAGATCGCATTAAAAGAACGAAAATAATTCAGAAACTTGAATTTGATTGACTCCAAATGATTGACTTAACATCTTGTATACACAGCTTGAAAATGTCGTGGTTAAACGATAAGTTAGTTCCACAGCCGATTGGACAAAATCGGCAAACCTACAGCAGTTAGACCCTTGAAGCTTCTCACATACAGCACGGCACAGCTGAAAGTAATAAAAACACAGATAAGCAACATATTCTGGCGAGAAGTGGTAGATTCTCTCATTTAATTTAATCAACTGTTAAATCTTCAACCTTAAGACATAATAAGAGAGCATTTATGGTTCTCAGACTACACGAAATTCAAATCATTTCAATCAATGGGATAATCAAGGACTAAGATTCATTGGAGATCTGCTTAATGATAAAAACGGCAACGAACTAACACGATAAGAAATCGAAGTACAATATCGTATATCAATGACATTTCTGTGCTATGAAACATTAATACGTAGCTTACCTCAAAGCGTCAGAAACGCAATACGCTTGACTTTCGAGAGGCCGAATATCCCTTTCAAGTTAAAATTGTTCCTCAATAAGCTAAAATCACAAAATACTACTTTTCATTATTTATCAATGCATTGCGCAAAAAATGTGACATTACTTGATAGAAGCCGAAAACAAAAATGGGAACGCGATGTCGGCTTCCATCATGAAGGGAGTTTGTTGCACATTAAACAATCTACGAATTCAGTATATTTACTTTACCTGCATTACAGAATAATAAGTAGAATAATAAAACTAATAAGTTCTTACATACAATTCGAATATCCGACAATAGCACTTGCACATTTTGTACGCGTGATACCGAAACAATAATTCATTTATTCTGGCAGTGTCCAGTTACTCAAACATTTTTGCAAGATATCGATAAAAAGTTGCAAACTCAATATCAAATACATTTTCACCACAACGTTCAGTCATGGTTCTTCCACAAGAAACAGATCCATTAGGGGCTGATTGAATTGCATCAGGTGCGCTGTTTTGTCTACCATTGAAAGAAAGGGATACATACAAACTTCAAATTCAATCACTCGAGAGAAGGAAAAAACTTCCGTTTTCATGAAGTTTTCTCCTAAGATCATTGTTTTCACGTTCAGTACAGGAACGCGCGGGGGCATACTTGTTTTGAATGCCCCTCTCATATTCCTGTGGGGGGGGGGGGGGGCTTTTGCCCCCTGATGCCCCCCTGGATCCACCAGTGCCAGCAATTACCGGCAAGGAGAGCCTCTGCCAGACACCTAATGGCATTCATTTTCCCATTTTTACAATTTGTATAAGAAATTGCTAAAGTTGTGTCGGTTTTGGACTGTGGAGATTTTGACTGCTGCAAAGACAATTTTACGATTTTACGATAAATTGGGAACGCGCGGAGGGGGGGGGGGGGCATACTTGTATTGAATGCCCCCCAGATTCCTGCGAGGGGGGGGGGGGGGGTGCATTTGCCCCTGATGCCCCCCCCCATGGATCCGCCAGTGAATTGTGTGCAAATTTATTACCAAAGACGTGCTGGTGACCATGATTTTTCCACAACAAATATCAATAAAATATTTAGAGGAAAAAAAAGGTCAAATTTTCTTACCATCGAAGGCCAATGTATCCAAGTCAATTCTGGGAAAAAGAAAAGAAATCAGAATTTTAAAAGGCCATATTATAAAATCACGTGATCTGAGGTCTAAGTCCTAAGATCACATGTAAAAATGCCAAAATTTCGTAGTTTTGAAACATGATTTTGATAACATGAATATATTGTTCCTGACGATTCTGATGATATATAGGTGTATAGGCTCGCATGATTTAGATGGGAGATATTACCCTCTGAAAATTAGATTTTTGCATGACAACAAAGTTTCCCACGGCTGTAACTCGAAAACCGTTTGACGGACGGAGCTGATCATTTAATAATGTGAATCTACGACCCAGATAACATGGGTGAAAATAAATTGGTTCACTGCATCAATAGAGCTGTTAGACATAACACATTTCAGTATATATTGTCTGAAAATTACCTATTTTAGGTACAAATAACCATTTTACTCCGGTTCAGATGTTCGGAAATTTTAAGTTGGGATTTTTCGGCGTTTTGGGAGCGGCAAAAACATACGTTTGCCTACTGATTTTTCGTTGGAAGGGGGGGTAATTGCCCATTTTGCCAACCGTAGATCCGCCACTGGTGGCAGTTGGCACACACGAACGTCGAAATGAACAAAAAACTTGCAAAAATGATTCTTGATCAAAAATGGCTGTAATATTCTAAGTACCAGTAAAACACCTTTTTGGGCGATGACCGAGCGAGCGCGCTCTGGTAAAGCTAAAACAGGTTTGAAATATGAAACGGCAAGGGAGCACACGTGGTAGTAACACAGTCATTTTAGTCCTCCAGGAAAATTTCCACGCCTCAATGCATGCCAACATAAAAATTAAGTTGCATTAAATTGTACATGATCTCCTTTCTCAATACGCCAAAAGGGAGTGCGTCCTGAGCGGGGCATGCTTCAACTTATAAATTAATGTTTAGAATAATACAGCCATTTTTTATCAAGAATCATTTTAGCAAGTTTTTTTGTTCATTTCGACGTTCGCGTGTGCCAACTGCCACGCGCTGTGGTACCACCTCTATCAGCACGCACCATACCAAAAAACAAAATTGATTTGATGGACCTATCCAATGGTAAAACTTAATCTCCATCGGAGCAGTGGTTGCAAAGTTATTAGCTTCCAAAAAGCGTCTGTATGGCCGGGTCGGGCCGTGTCAAATATAAATTTGTCTCGTAAGTTGACGAGAAACCTCACGGGCGCTTCGCGCCCGCTCGGTAACTAATGCTGAGCTTCTTGGAAGTTCAGAAGAATATCAGAAGTTCAGAACTTTTCAGAAGAAGATGGGGAGCATGCACTTCGTTTTCCTATCAGTGCCATGTTTACATGTTTCAGTGACTGTGTGGCCTCCATGTAAGGAAGAGCACTGGGACGTTCCAAAGAATCAGAGAAGGCCAAGTAAGAATTTACATGCCTTTGGTCGTGATTATGCAGCACTTTATCAAAACTAAGATGTCCTTTCCATGCGACTGACTCGAGCGTGGTATCTGGGCTAATGTGCTATATATCCGAACACGGCCGGACATGGGCCTCACAGATCCTCCTCACATCACGGCCAGAGGTGGGCCTCACAGTCTGCAGGTCCTCCTCACAGCAGGGCCGGAGGCGGGCCTCACAGTCTGTAGATATCCAGACATCACGGCCAGAGGTGGGCCTCACAGTTTGCAGATCCTCCCCATATCACGGCCGGAGGTGGGCTTCACTCACTATTCTCACAGTCTGCAGATCCTCCTCACATCACGGCCGGAGGCGGGCCTCACAGTCTGCAGATCCTCCCCACAGCACGGCCAGAGGTGGGCCTCAAAGTCTGCAGATCCTCCCCACAGCACGGCCAGAGGTGGGCCTCACAGTCTGCAGATCCTCCCCACAGTACGGCCAGAGGTGGGCATCACAGTCTGCAGATCCTCCCCCACAGCACGGCCAGAGGTGGGCCTCACAGTCCGTAGATCTTCCAGACATCACGGCCAGAGGTGGGCCTCACAGTTTGCAGATCCTCCCCATATCACGGCCGGAGGTGGCCTCACTCACTATTCTCACAGTCTGCAGATCCTCCTCACATCACGGCCGGAGGCGGGCCTCACAGTCTGCAGATCCTCCCCACAGCACGGCCAGAGGTGGGCCTCAAAGTCTGCAGATCCTCCCCACAGCACGGCCAGAGGTGGGCCTCACAGTCTGCAGATCCTCCCCACAGTACGGCCAGAGGTGGGCATCACAGTCTGCAGATCCTCCCCACAGCACGGCCAGAGGTGGGCCTCACAGTCCGTAGATCTTCCAGACATCACGGCCGGAAATTGGTCTCACAGTTTGCAGATCCTCCTCACATCACGGCTGGAAGTGGCCTCACAGTCTGCAGATCCTCCTCACATCACGGCTGGAGGAGGGCCTCACAGTCTGTAGATCTTCCAGACATCACGGCCGGAGGTGGGCCTCACAGTCTGTAGATCTTCCAGACATCACGGCCAGAGGTGGGCCTCACTCACTATCCTCACAGTCTGCAGATCTTCCCCACAGTACGGCCGGAAGTGGGTCTCACTCACTATCCTCACAGTCTGCAGATCGGCCAGAGTCACACCGTCCACCTGGCTCTAACGCGCCCTTACAATAATTTAATATCGGAATATATTCCAGCAAGGGTCCAACCAGTCGTTCTCAGAAAATATCACCCCACCGAGGGACATTTTTGAGGCGCCAGAGTGCATTGGAATCTTGGAACCTTGGTTGGAATCGTGTTAAGTTTCGTTCTGTACCTGGACCGATCGAGGTAATTGTTACGCCTCCCGTTACCTTCGCAGCCAGGCAGTCTATAACGCAATGATCATTCAGTCTGTATCCGGCAGAGAGACGCGCGCGCTCTGATTGTACAGATTCTTATCAAATTAACAAAATTACCAAACAAGCAACGAAAATCGGCTGAGGTTTCCTTGTGATAAAATAGTTTTATTCAGACAAATATTGCGCGGATCAGTCGTTCACAGCAGCACAGGACCCGGGCCGGCTGCAGGGGAGACGTGGTGTCCACCAGTACCGGCGCCGTCCCACACAGCAGCACGGGACGCGGGCCGGCGGCAGGGGAGACGTGGTGTCCACCAGTACCGGCGCCGTCCCACACAGCAGCACGGGACACGGGACGGCGGCAGGGGAGACGTGGTGTCCACCAGTACCGGCGCCGTCCCACACAGCAGCACGGGACGCGGGCCGGCGGCAGGGGAGACGTGGTGTCCACCAGTACCGGCGCCGTCCCACACAGCAGCACGGGACGCGGGCCGGCGGCAGGGGAGACGTGGTGTCCACCAGTACCGGCGCCGTCCCACACAGCAGCACGGGACGCGGGCCGGCGGCAGGGGAGACGTGGTGTCCACTAGTAACGGCGCCGTCCCATACTGCAGCACGGGACACGGGCCGGTGGCAGGGGAGACGTGGTGTCCACTAGTAACGGCGCCGTCCCACACAGCAGCACGGGACACGGGCCGGTGGCAGGGGAGACGTGGTGTCCACTAGTAACGGCGCCGTCCCACACAGCAGCACGGGACACGGGCCGGTGGCAGGGGAGACGTGGTGTCCACCAGTAACGGCGCCGTCCCAGACGTGCCGTCACGGAGGCCGACCAACGGAGGCGCGTCACACGGCGGCGGTGGCCGGCCGGTCAGCGCCGCCGGCCCGGCCCGCTGGGATCGGTAGCCGCATCCAGTCCCATCAGGTGTTTGGCCATCAGCGCGCCGGAGAAGCCGCGGCCACTCCGAAGTCGAGGGTGCGCTTATCGGCCAGCATCAGCGGCCAGAGTCGGCCGCCCCACCGGCTGTCGGTCAGGTAGACGGCGTCGGCGGGCTGGCGGCGCGGCCCGGCGGCGGCCGTCACCGAGCAGAGGACCAGGGCGGCCAGCAGGAGGGCGGCCGTGGCGCGGGCTGGCCGGCAGGCGGACATTCTGCTGATGATGCTTCTGCTGTGGGTGCTGACGGACGGCTGGCGGCACTGGCTGCTGGCTGTCGACTCTGGTCTGTAGCGCCGACTGACTGCTGACCTAACCTCGACACAGGTTCTTATACCGGACACAACGCCGGCCGACTGCGGCTCGGCGCGCGTCCTCTGGCTGGCGCCGACCAGCCGCCCGCTGGAACGAGCGGAGCGCAAACGTCTAATCCCCACCAGCTCTACAATTCAGTGATAAGAAAAACACCGCCAAAGTGTATTACTCACGGTCACTGTCCGGTGCCATGGAATCCATCAAAGCGAGAACAAACGTCGCTCTGCCTTCGGGCGAGCGTCGCGGCGTGCTGGCGCCATTGGCGTCGCCGGCGGGGGGGGGGGGGGGGGGGGATAACCGACGACGAAAATTCGCGCTCCGGGGAGCGAATTCGTCGGTCGAATTCGCTCGTTTGCTGATTCGTCGTGTTGCCGAACGCAAACTGATCGAATATTGGGTGATACCAAGGATAACCGACAAATTCGTCGTGATAACGGCGAATTCGTCGTGTTCCCTCACGAAACACTTTGTGTAAATATGCGCACTTACCTTTTAAGATCCTCCAACGCAGAATTTAACGCGCTTTTAGCTCACCGAAAGACTGATAGAAACTAGGAGAAACAAACTGCTGTTTGTCTAGGGGCGTATTTTGCAATCCGTGAAGAGGGGTCAAGCCCTCAAGAGAGCGCCAAACCCCCACATGAGGGCGCCTCTTTTTGTGGCAAAAAGTACCCCCAATTTTTTCTCCTCGCGGATTTGGGCCGGTCACCTTATTTTGAAATTCGAACTTAAGAAATTCACTTCTCAAATTCACGAAAATGTATTTTGTTGATTTTTTCCGAAAAAAGGTGTATTTTATTCGGGGGGTTCAAAAACACATTTTGCAAACCCGTGTTAGTCATTTTAAAATAAATGTAATTTTCTATCTGTTGACGTTTTTTATTTGCAATTTGCTTTAAAATGTTATTTTCTACGAATTGTCCAACTTTTTCGTTTTTCCTCCAAAAAATTGCATGACATTACGTCATTAACCCTCGCCCTACGGGAGCTTTTTCACCTTCGCCCTACGGGGGAGGACTGACAGGGCTCCCCCTGTTAACTTCTAAACCAAGCAACGTAGAGCAATGCAGCTTATAAGAACCAGCATGTTGCCTGCCAAGAGAGGGATTTAACAGAATGCGATTTTGAGATTTCAGGTCAACGGATGACTTTCAAGGTCAAGTGAATGACCTCGGATTTATCAAGTCCAGAACAGCGATTTTGCTCTTCAGAAAACCTCAAAATTATAAATTGATAAATGTAAATAAAAAGGCATGTTACTAGCCAGGTTTGGCTCAAAAATACAGAAAAGGTAATTATTTGTTCGTATCTTGTCAAAAAATTCATTTTTTTTTAAATGACGTCATCAGTTTCTTACACCTAGGGAGCAATCACTCAGTCAAAATGAAGGTATTGCTTTGAAATTTGGTATGGGTATTTTCCATACTCAGTTCTCTCACACAAAATTCCGTTTTTTTTGGGGGAAATTTTGATTTTGTGTGTATTTTTCCCAAAAAAACAACACTTTTTTATTTTAGGAGTCAAAAACCCAAAGTTTTGAAAATCCGAGATTGACATTTTAAAGTGAATGTCATTTTGTATCTTTGGTAAATTGCGTTTGAAATTTCCTTTAGAGCTCTGTTTTCTACCATTTTTCAAATATGTATCGTTTTTCCACCAACATAACGTCATCAAAACATGATTATCTCCCAAACCACTTAACTAATTTCAATTATTAGTTCTACAAAATACGCATAATTATTGTAAACTCAGCTACCGAAAATTTCAGTAAGATACGCCGCATGTGTAAAACGTTATGCAAGAAAAACCTCAGGGGGGGGGGGGGCCTGTCAGGCCCCCCCCCCCCCATAGGGCGAGGGTTTAAAACGTGATTATCTCCCAAAACACTGTATCAATGTCATTTAAATTTAGTAAAAAGACGTGAATGTAAAACGTTATGCAAGAAAAACATCAGGGGGGGGGGGCCTGTCAGGCCCCCCCCCATAGGGCGAGGTTAAAACGTGATTATCTCCCAAAACACTGTATCAATGTCATTTAAATTTAGTAAAAAGACGTTGAATTGAATTTGACGCAGCATCAGGTACTAAAGCAGCTTCACGTTCATATCTATCATGGTGTTCAAGTTATTGAGAAACTCTGGGAGGGGGGGGGGGGGGGCAGATTCTACCCCCCCCCCCCAACTATTTTGTAATTTGAGCCAATAATAAATTAAGTTTTATCTTCTTTGGAACGAATTCAGCAAACAAACAAAAAAGCAAATCTGCTTTATTGGGGGGGACGTACCCCTTAATTTTTGAACTGGGAGGACCTCCCCCGCCCCCGCTGGCGACGCCCATGGCGCCAGCATGCCGCGACGCTCGTCCGAAGGCAGAGCGACGTTTGTTCTCGCTTCGATGGATTCCATGGCACTGGATAGTGACCGTGAGTAATGCACTTTGCGGTGTTTTTCTTATCACTGAATTGTAAAGCTGGTGGGGATTAGACGTTTGCGATCCGCTCGTTCCAGTGGGCGGCCGGTCGGCGCCAGCCAGTGACCCGCGCCGAGCCGCAGTCTGTCGGCGCTGTGTCCGGTATAAGAACCTGTGTCGAGGTTCGGTCAGCAGTCAGTCGGCGCTGCGGACCAGAGTCGGACAGCCAGCAGCCAGCGCCGCCCGCCGTCCGTCAGCACCCACAGCAGCAGCATCATCAGCAGCATGTCCGCCTGCCGGCCGGCCCGCGCCGCGGCCGCCCTCCTGCTGGCCGCCCTGGTGCTCTGCTCGGTGACGGCCGCCACCGGGCCGCGCCGCCAGCCCGCCGACGCCGTCTACCTGACCGACAGCCGGTGGGGCGGCCGACTCAGGCCGCTGATGCTGGCCGACAAGCGCTCCCTCGACTTCGGAGTGGGCCGTGGCTTCTCCGGCGCGCTGATGGCCAAACACTGATGGGACTGGATGCGGCTACCGATCTTAGCGGGCCGGGCCGGCGGCGCTGACCGGCCGGCCATCGCCGCCGTGTGACGCGCCTCCGTTGGTCGGTCTCGTGACGGCATGTCTGGGACAGCGCCGTTACTGGTGGACACCACGTCTCCCCTGCCACCGGCCCGCGTCCCGTGGTGCTGTGTGGGACGGCGCCGTTACTGGTGGACACCGCGTCTCCCCTGCACCGGCCCGTGTCCCGTGCTGCTGTGTGGGACGGCGCCGGTACTAGTGGACACCACGTCTCCCCTGCCACCGGCCCGCGTCCTGTGCTGCTGTGTTGGACGGCGCCGGTACTGGTGGACACCGCGTCTCCCCTGCCGCCGGCCCGCGTCCCGTGCTGCTGGTACGACTGATCCGCTCAATATTTGTCTGAATAAAATTAAATATATGAATACAATTTGGTGTGTGGTTAGGGACCTCTCAGCCGCCACCTTTCCTCAAGTCAGGGGTGGGGTGGCTTTGCACGTGCGCACGTGTACACCCCCATTCTATATCTCTGGAACGGCTGAGCGATTGTGTTCAAATTTGGTGTGTGGTTAGGGACCTCTCAGCCCCCACTTTCCAACAAGTCAAAGGTGGGTGCCTCTGCACGTGCGTACGTGCACACCTTTTTTTTGTATCTCAGAAACTACTTGCCCGATTGAGTTGAAATTCCCCATACATTTCTTTCGCGCTCGCTCGTTCATCGCCAACTACGGCGCCTTACTGGTAATTACCGAGCGGGCGCGAAGCGCTCGTGAGGTTTCTTGTTAACTTACTAGACAAATTTACATTGGACCCGGCCCAACCCTGCCATACAGACGATTTTTGGAGCTAATAACTTTGCAACCACTGGTCTGATTGAGATTGAGTTTTCACCATTTCCATCAAATCGATTTTGTTTTTGGTATGGTGAGTGCTGATAGAGGTGGTACCACAGTGCGTGGCAGTCAGTGGGGGATCTAGGTTTCGAGTTTGGCGGGTCAAAAATTTCGCCCTGTTTCATCAGCGAAAAGTTGTTGACCGGGAGGGGGGGGGGAGGCGTCGGGTCGTCAGCGTCAGAGTGGTTGAGCGGTTGGGGGGGAGGGGTGGCGTCGGGTCGTCAGCATGAAAGAGTCGTTGAGCGGGGGAGAGGAGGTAAATCACGCCTTCCCGGAAAAAAAATCACAACCTTCCAGAACGGTTTGGGGGCAGGGGCAAAAAAATGTGTTTGCCTACTACTTTTTCGTAAGGGGGGGGGGGGCAATTGGGGCACTCCAAAACAGATCGGCCAAAATATCTCGAAATAACACCCTACACCTCATATGTCGATAAAACCACGTGTCGGTGGTTATCTGGGCTGTAGATTCACGCTGTGAACTTTTCAGTCCCGTCTGTCAAAGGGTTCTCGAGTTACAGCCTCGGGCAACTTTGTAATTTCAAGCTAATAAAAAAGAAAATAATTCCTCATTTTCAGCTGGCGATATCTCCATTTACATAATTCAAATGATATAAACAAATTATATAACAGGAGACCTGGATTTGACACGAAATTTTCGCCCTCTTATTTTAGAGCCGAAATTTGAAACGGAGAGCTGTTAAGCTGATACACTTCTATGTCTCGGCTCGTGAAAATGCGAGCCCAGCACCGTCATTCACTGCTTTGCTTAAAATGCGAATCATGAAATCATTAAATCTAAATTATACGAGTCATATATGATCAGAATCAGAAGGAACAATAGATTATTATGATGTAATAATTTTAGGAAAATTTGGAAATTTTGGAATTTCAACACGTGATATCGACATCTATACATACATACATAAATACATACATATACTTCGATGTTTATAGAATTGTGATCATTTTTTCTCTAAATAGTGTATTTATAGTTTTGTATTTGGAAAAATAATGGTCACCAGCACAGCACGTATTTCGAACTTCGCACGTAATTGCGCTATAGAGCTCAAATCAACCGCATTATGCTTATCTCGTCGACCTGCTTTCAATGATATATAACATCAGCCTTGTAGTCGCTCTTTTACCTCAAGATCACGTGATCAGAGGCCATCCGGGGCAGTCCACGTCAGATCGACCAAACCATAACATCCTACTTCTCGTATTTCGATTGAACTATGTGTCGGGGTCATCTGAGCCGTAGATTCTCGCAGTGTCTGGTGCTAACTCAGAAGTACGTATCAGTCAATATGCAGATGATACAATATTGTTCTCAGACAGCTCTGAGCGTTTCTTAATAGGGGCTACAGAGGAACTCGCAACATTTTCTGCACAATCGGGACTTAAAGGAATAGATCACCTTGGAAATTGTTTACCCAACACGATTTGATTATATTTTTAATACAATGTATTTCTATATTGTAAAATATGGCCTTATATCGCGCCGATTTAGGAAAGAAGGCCGTAAATTTTTATTGTTTATCAAAACTATATGCATACTCTCTGAGTCAGAGTCCTGAACGTCACGCGAATGTAAAAAATGGTTCAGCCAATCAGATTCGAAAGTAGTCGCGTAAAGATAGACTCGCATTGGAGATGTGCCAACCGGCGGCCGGCGTTCGCTTGCTAGCACCAGCTGCAAGCTGATTGGCTGATGGTATAGCCTCTCGGCTGCCCGGGCTAGAACCAGTACAACATTATTTCGCTAGCACCGCATTCCTTCGCCAAAAACTCAAATATATTCGGCTGGAGAGTCTTTTCAGTCAAGAAAACTTGCAGATAGGGGTTTCCCAACACGGGCTACAAAACTGTTATCTCAGTTTAAAACTAATGTTGAAGGTGAACTAATTCCTGTAAAGGAAATTTTGACAATGTAAAAAGAAATTGTATTAAAAATATAATCAAATCGTGTTGGGTAAAAATTTTCCAAGGTGAACTATTTTCTTTAAGCTCAATTGGAAGAAAACTTCATGTCTGGCATTCGGCTTACTAAACACACCAGAACATTATAATAATATCTTAGTGAATGAAATTAAATGGGTACATGAAATTAAAATTCTTGGAATATATTTTAAGCGTAGTATCAACAATGAACAACATCACGGAAAACAATTTAGAGAGAAAGCTCATCCTTCTTGAGAACGAGATCGCACAGTGGAAGAGACGTCATATTACACCTCTTGGAAAAATAACTGCGATAAAATCGCTGCTGCTGTCCAAACTCGTACATCTTTTTATGGCTTTACCGAATCCCTCACAAGTTTACATTAAAAAGATTGAACAAATGCTATACGGTTTTCTATGGAATAACAAACGAGATCGCATTAAAAGAACGAAAATAATTCAGAAACTTGAATTTGATGGACTCCAAATGATTGACTTAACATCTTTTATACACAGCTTGAAAATGTCGTGGTTAAAACGATACGTTAGTTCCACAGCCGATTGGACAAAATCGGCAAACCTACAGCAGTTAGACCTCTTGAAGCTTCTCACATACAGCACGGCACAGCTGAAAGTAATAAAAACACAGATAAGCAACATATTCTGGCGAGAAGTGGTAGATTCTCTCATTCAATTTAATCAACTGCTAAATCTTCAACCTGAAGACATAATAAGAGAGCATTTATGGTTCTCAGACTACACGAAATTCAAATCATGTCAATCAATGGGATAATCAAGGACTAAGATTCATTGGAGATCTGTTTAATGATAAAAACGGCAACTTACTAACACGAGAAGAAATCGAAGTACAATATCGTATATCAATGACATTTCTGTGCTATGAAACATTAATACGTAGCTTACCTCAAAGCGTCAGAAACGCAATACGCTTGACTTTCGAGAGGCCGAATATCCCTTTCAAGTTAAAATTGTTCCTCACTAAGCCTAAAATCACAAAATACTACTTTTCATTATTTATCAATGCATTGCGCAAAAAAATGTGACATTACTTGATAGAAACCGAAAACAAAAATGGGAGCGCGATGTCGGCTTCCATCATGAAGGGAGTTTGTTGCACATTAAACAATCTACGAATTCAATGTATTTACTTTACCTGCATTACAGAATAATAAGTAGAATAATAACAACTAATAAGTTCTTACATACAATTCGAATATCCGACAATAGCACTTGCACATTTTGTACGCGTGATACCGAAACAATAATTCATTTATTCTGGCAGTGTCCAGTTACTCAAACATTTTTGCAAGATATCGATAGAAAGTTGCAAACTCAATATCAAATACATTTTCACCACAACGTTCAGTCATGGTTCTTCCCACAAGAAACAGATCCATTAGGGGCTGCTTAAATTGCATCAGGTGCGCTGTTTTGTCTACCATTGAAAGAAAGGGATACATACAAACTTCAAATTCAATCACTCGAGAGAAGAAAAAAACTTCCGTTTTCATGAAGTTTTCTCCTAAGATCATTGTTTTCACGTTCAGTATAGGGAACGCGCGGGGGCATACTTGTTTTGAATGCCCCTCTCATATTCCTGTGGGGGGGGGCATTTGCCCCTGATACCCCCCCCCCCTGGATCCACCAGTGCCAGAAATTACCGGCAAGGAGAGCCTCTGCCAGACAACTAAGGGCATTCATTTTCCCATTTTTTAAATTTATATAAGCAATTGCTAAAGTTGTGTCTGTTTTGGACTGTGGAGAGCTGGATTTTGACTGCTGCAAAGACAATTTTACGATTTTACGATAAATTGGGAACGCGCGGGGGGGGGGGGGGGAGCATACTTGTATTGAATGCCCCCCAGATTCCTGCGTGGGGGGGGGGGGGTGCATTTACCCCTGATACCCCCCCCCCCATGGATCCGCCAGTGAATTGTGTGCAAATATATTACCAAAGACGTGCTGGTGACCATGATTTTTCCACAACAAAATATCAATAAAATATTTAGAGGAAAAAAATATGTCAAATTTTCTTACCATCGAAGGCCAATGTATCTAAGTCAATTCTGGGAAGAAGAAAATAAATCAGAATTTTAAAAGGCCATATTATAAAATTACGTGATCTTTGGTTTAAGTCCTAAGATCACATGTAAAATTCCAAAATTTCGTAGTTTTGAAACATGATTTTGATAACATGAATATATTGTTCCTGACGATTCTGATGATATATAGGTTTATATGACTCGCATGATTTAGATGGGAGATATTGCCCTCTGAAAATTAGAGTTTTGCTTGACAACAAAGTTTCCCACGGCTGTAACTCGAAAACCGTTTGACGGACGGAGCTGATCATTTAATAATGTGAATCTACGACCCAGATAACATGGGTGAAAATAAAATGGTTCACTGCATCAATAGAGCTGTTAGACATAACACAATTCAGTATATATTGTCTGAAAATTACTATTTTTAGATACAAATAACCATTTTACTCCGGTTCAAGATGTTCGGAAATTTCAAGTTGGGATTTTTCGGCGTTTTGGGAGCGGCAAAAACATACGTTTGCCTACTGATTTTTCGTGGGGGGGGGGGGGGGCAATTGCCATTTTTCCCAACCGTAGATCTGCCACTGGTGGCAGTGTACACACGAACGTCGAAATGAACAAAAAAACTTGCAAAAATGATTCTTGATCAAAAATGGCTGTATTATTATAAGTACCAGTAAAACACCTTTTTGGGCGATGACCGAGCGAGCGCGCTCTGGTAAAGCTAAAACAGGTTTGAAATATGAAACGGCAAGGGAGCACACGTGGTAGTAACACAGTCATTTTAGTGCTCCAGAAAAATTGCCACGCCTCAATGCATGCCAACATAAAAATTAAGTTGCATTAAATTGTGCATGATCTCCTTTCTCAAATCCGCCAAAAGGGAGTGCGTCCTGAGCGGGGCATGCTTCAAATTATCAATTAATGTTTAGAATAATACAGCCATGAATCATTTTAGCAAGTTTTTTTGTTCATTTCGACGTTCGCGTGTGCCAACTGCCACGCGCTGTGGTACCACCGCTATCAGCACGCACCATACAAAAAAAAATATTTGATGGACCTATCCAATGGTACAACTTAATCTCCATCGGAGCAGTGGTTGCAAAGTTATTAGCTTCCAAAAAGCGTCTGTATGGCCGGGTCGGGCCGGGTCAAATGTACATTTGTCTAGTAAGTTGACGAGAAACCTCACGGGCGCTTCGCGCCTGCTCGTTAACTAATGCTGAGCTTCTTGGAAGTTCAGAAGAATATCAGAAGTTCAGAACTTTTCAGAAGAAGATGGGGAGCATGCCCTTCGTTTACCAAACAGTGCCATGTTTACATGTTGCAGTGACTGTGTGGCCTCCATGTAAGGAAGAGCACTGGGACGTTCCAAAGAATCAGAGAAGGCCAAGTAAGAATTTACATGCCTTTGGTCGTGATTGTGCAGCACTTTATCAAAACTAAAATGTAATTTCCATGCGACTGACTCGAGCGTGGTATATGGGTTAATGTGCTATATATCCGAACACGGCCGGACATGGGCCTCACAGTCTGTAGATCCTCCTCACATCACGGCCAGAGGTGGGCCTCACAGTCTGTAGATCCTCCTCACCGCAGGGCCAGAGGTGGGCCTCTCAGTTTGCAGTTCCTCCTCACATCACGGCCGGATGTGGGCCTCACAGTTTGTAGATCCTCCCCACAGCACGGCCGGAGGTGGGCCTCATTCACTATCCTCACAGTCTGCAGATCCTCCCCACAGCACGGCCGGAGGTGGGCCTCACTCACTGTCCTCACAGTCTGCAGATCATCCTCACATCACGGCCGGAGGTGGGCCTCACTCACTGTCCTCACAGTCTGCAGATCGGCCGGAGTCACACCGTCCTCCTAGAGAGAATCGCAAGCGCTCTGATTGTACAGATTCTTATCAAATTACCAAAATTACCAAACAAGCAACGAAAATCGGCTGAGATTTCCTTGTGATAAAATAGTTTTATTCAGACAAATATTGAGCGGATCAGTCGTACCCGGCAGCACGGGACGCGAGCCGGTGGTAGGGGAGACGCGGTGTACACCAGTACCGGCGCCGTCCCACACAGCAGCACGGGACGCGGGCCGGCGGCAGGGGAGACGCTGTGTCCACCAGTACCGGCGCCGTCCCACACAGCAGCACGGGACGCGGGCCGGCGGCAGGGGAGACGCGGTGTCCACCAGTACCGACGCCGTCCCAGACATGCCGTCACGAGGCCGACCAACGGAGGCGCGTCATCCGGCGGCGGTGGCCGGCCGGTCAGCGTCGCCGGCCCGGCCCGCTGGGATCGGTAGCCGCATCCAGTCCCATCAGGTGTTTGGCCATCAGCGCGCCGGAGAAGCCGCGGCCCACTCCGAAGTCGAGGGAGCGCTTGTCGGCCAGCATCAGCGGCCAGAGTCGGCCGCCCCACCGGCTGTCGGTCAGGTAGACGGCGTCGGCGGGCTGGCGGCGCGGCCCAGCGGCGGCCGTCACCGAGCAGAGCACCAGGGCGGCCAGCAGGAGGGCGGCCGCGGCGCGGGCCGGCCGGCAGGCGGACATGCTGCTGATGATGCTGCTGCTGTGGGTGCTGACGGACGGCGGGCGGCGCTGGCTGCTGGCTGTCCGACTCTGGTCCGCAGCGCCGACTGACTGCTGACCGAACCTCGACACAGGTTCTTATACCGGACACAGCGCCGGCCGACTGCGGCTCGGCGCGCGTCTCTGGCTGGCGCCGACCGGCCGCCCGCTGGAACGAGCGGAGCGCAAACGTTTAATCCCCACCAGCTCTACAGTTCATTGATAAGAAAAACACCGCCAAGGTGCATTACTCACTGTCACTGTCCGGTGCCATGGAATCCATCGAAGCGAGAACAAACGTCGCTCTGCCTTCGGGCGAGCGTCGCGGCGTGCTGGCGCCATGGGCGTCGCCTGCGGGCGGGGGGGGGGGGGGGGGGTAGCGTCCCCCTAGTTCAAAAATCAGGGGGTATGTCCCCCACAATAAATTAAATTTGCTTGATTTTTGTTTGCTGAATTCGTTCCAAAGAAGATGAAACTTAATTTATTCTTGGCTCAAATTACATGCCATTTTTAACCATATATCCTTGAGTCCTTTCTGTGTACTTAAAAATGTAGGTACTACTTTGTAGAAAATAAAATTATGATTTGGCAGCTAAAAGTTGGCACACAAGATTGGCTTCTCCTACGATTGAATGTCAGGTTCATCCATTCATTCGCCATTCATTTCAAGGCCTTAGATACAATTCAGCCAAGGCAACGAATACCGTGACGTCATGGGTACATCCATAAATATGCTGTGTTCAAACAGCAATCAGTTTTAAACTTTAGTCCCTTTGAGCCGCTGGAATTTATGTTAATGAGTGCTATAGCAGCATACTTGGTATAACTTATTATTTCAGTGGTTGGACTTGAAGAACTCTCTTCAATCCATGCTAATTAAGGTTTTGGAAATATATCATTGAAGGGGTATAGCTACTAGCTTGCGGGGGGATAGCGAAGAAGATTCGCGTCCACGAACACTTGCTAAAATAAGTTTCCCCTCTAGGGGTGTATCCAGGGGACCACAAATCCATGGATATGCCAAGGGGCCATGCCCCCCCCCCCCCCCCAAAGACCCTGAAACCGTGATTTGCATCGGTGAGTGAAACTGTTCAATGGTTTTAACAGGAGCGGGTTTACCTGGGCAGGGTTATGGCGATGGTCGGTCCTATCGGGATATGAGTGACGTTTAAACCAACACGTAGAAGCTATATAAGAGCTATACCTACTATATAATGGGAAATGCGGAATGGGTAAACGCGACTAAAGCCCGGTGCCCACCGCCACCGATCAACAACGGACAGGACAAGAACGGACAGGGAAGTTGGTGACTTTGCGATGTCTCCAAAAGTTGGCAATCCATTGAACAGAGACCATTGAACAGAGACCATAGAGACAGACCATTGAACAGAGACCATTGAACAGAGATCATTGAACAGAGACAAATGAACAGAGACCATTGAACAGAGACCATTGAACAGAGACCATAGAGACCATTGAACAGTTTCACTCACCGATGGTCACTCTTTGCCCGGCTCCGGCTGGCGGGCGACAAACGCGCCCTGCTGACAAGTGATTTCCATCGATGTCTGTCTCTACCTCCACAATGAGCAATAGAGGCAAAGGGTGCCTTTGGCAACACGACGAACTCACTCTCCCACGAATGCAACGAATTCGTTATCCGTCGAATTTGCTGTCTCGTGCGTTCTGGAACAGCAATTAGCCCTCCCGATGACTGTTTGAAAATTCGCGCTCCGGGGAGCGAATTCGTCGGTCGAATTCGCTCGTTTGCTGATTCGTCGTGTTGCCGAACGCAAACTGATCGAATATTGGGTGATACCATGGATAACCGACAAATTCGTCGTGATAACGGCGAATTCGTCGTGTTCCCTCACGAAACACTTTGTGCAAATATGCGCACTTACCTTTTAAGATCCTCCAACGCAGAATTTAACGCGCTTTCAGCTTACCAAAAGGCTGATAGAAACTAGGAGAAACAAACTGCTGTTTGTCTAGGGGCGTATTTTGCAATCTACGAAATACAATCTACGTTATTTTCTACGAATTGTCCAACATTTTTCGTTTTTCCACCAAAAATGGCATGACATTACGTCATTAACCCTCGTCCTACGGGAGTTTTTTCACCTTCGCCCTACGGGGGGGGGGGGGGGACTGACAGGGCTCCCCCTGTTAACTTCTAAACCAAGCAACTTAGAGCAATGCAGTAAGAACCAGCATGTTGCCTGCCAAGAGAGTAATCTAACAGAATACGATTTTGAGGTTTCAGGTCAACGGATGACTTTCCAGGTCAAGTGAATGACCTCGGATTTACCACGTCCAGAACAGCGATTTTGCTCTTCAGAAAACCTCAAAATTATAAATTGATAAATGTAAATAAAAAGGCATGTTCCTAGACCAGGTTTGGCTCAAAAATACAGAAAAGGTAATTATTTGTTCATATCTTGTCAAAAAAGTCATTTTTTTTAAATGACGTCATCAGTTTCTTACACCTAGGGAGCAATCACTCAGTCAAAATGAAGGTATTGCTTTGAAATTTGGTATGGGTATTGTCCATACTCAGTTCTATCACACAAAATTCAGTTTCTTGTATTTTTTATTTTTTTTTATTTTGTGGGTATTTTTCCCCAAAAAACACTTTTTTTTTATTTTAGGAGTCAAAAACCAAAATTTTTCAAATCCGGGATTGACATTTTAAAGTGAATGTCATTTTGTATCTTTGGTAAATTGCGCTTGAAATTTCCTTTAAGGCTCTGTTTTCTACCATTTTTCACATATGTATCGTTTTTCCACCAATATAACGTCATCAAAACATGATTATCTCCCAAACCACTTAACTAATTTGAATTATTTTGTTTACAAAATACGTATAATTATTGTAAACTCAGCAACCGAAAATTTCAGTAAGATACGCCGCATGTGTAAAACGTTATGCAAGAAAAACCTCAGGGAGGGGGCTGTCAGGCCCCCCCCCCCCTTCCGCCGGCGACGCCCATGGCGCCAGCACGCCGCGACGCTTGTCCGAAGGCAGAGCGACGTTTGTTCTCGCTTCGATGGATTCCATGGCACCGGACCGTGACCGTGAGTAATGCACTTTGGCGGTGTTTTTCTTATCAATGAATTGTAGAGCCGGTGGGGATTAGATTTTGCGCTCCGTTCGTTCCAGCGGGCGGCTGGTCGGCGCCAGCCAGAGACGCGCGCCGAGCCGCAGTCGGTCGGCGCTGTGTCCGGTATAAGAACCTGTGTCGAGGTTCGGTCAGCAGTCAGTCGGCGCTGCGGACCAGAGTCGGACAGCCAGCAGCCAGCGCCGCCCGCCGTCCGTCAGCACCCACAGCAGCAGCATCATCAGCAGCATGTCCAGCCCGCCGACGCCGTCTACCTGACCGACAGCCGGTGGGGCGGCCGACTCTGGCCGCTGATGCTGGCCGGCAAGCGCTCCCTCGACTTCGGAGTGGGCCGCGGCTTCTCCGGCGCGCTGATGGCCAAACACCTGATGGGACTGGATGCGGCTACCGATCTTAGCGGGCCGGGCCGGCGGCGCTGACCGGCCGGCCACCGCCGCCGTGTGACGCGCCTCCGTTGGTCGGCCTCGTGACGGCACGTCTGGGACGGCGCCGTTACTGGTGGACACCACGTCTCCCCTGCCGCCGGCCCGCGTCCCGTGCTGCTGTGTGGGACGGCGCCGGTACTGGTGGACACCACGTCTCCCCTGCCGCCGGCCTGCGTCCCGTGCTGCTGTGTGGGACGGCGCCGGTACTAGTGGACACCACGTCTCCCCTGCCGCCGGCCCGCGTCCCGTGCTGCATGTCTGGGACGGCGCCGGTACTGGTGGACACCGCGTCTCCCCTGCCACCGGCCCGTGTCCTGTGCTGCTGTGTGGGACGGCGCCGGTACTAGTGGACACCACGTCTCCCCTGCCACCGGCCCGCGTCCCGTGGTGCTGTGTGGGACGGCGCCGGTACTAGTGGACACCACGTCTCCCCTGCCACCGGCCCGTGTCCCGTGCTGCTGTGTGGGACGGCGCCGGTACTAGTGGACACCACGTCTCCCCTGCCACCGGCCCGTGTCCCGTGCTGCTGTGTGGGACGGCGCCGGTACTAGTGGACACCACGTCTCCCCTGCCACCGGCCCGTGTCCCGTGCTGCTGTGTGGGACGGCGCCGGTACTGGTGGACACCACGTCTCCCCTGCAGCTGGCCCGTGTCCTGTGCTGCTGTGTGGGACGGCGCCGGTACTGGTGGACACCACGTCTCCCCTGCCACCGGCCCGTGTCCCGTGCTGCTGTGTGGGACGGCGCCGGTACTAGTGGACACCACGTCTCCCCTGCCACCGGCCCGCGTCCCGTGCTGCATGTCTGGGACGGCGCCGGTACTAGTGGACACCACGTCTCCCCTGCCACCGGCCCGTGTCCCGTGCTGCTGTGTGGGACGGCGCCGGTACTAGTGGACACCACGTCTCCCCTGCCACCGGCCCGCGTCCCGTGCTGCATGTCTGGGACGGCGCCGGTACTAGTGGACACCACGTCTCCCCTGCCGCCGCCCCGCGTCCCCTGCTGTTGTGTGGGACGGCGCTGGTACTGGTGGATACCACGTCTCCCCTGCCGCCGGCCCGCGTCCCGTGCTGACTGCTCAGTACGACTGCTCCGCTCAATATTTGTCTGAATAAAATTAAATATCTGAATATAATTTGGTGTGTGGTTAGGGACCTCTCAGCCTCCGCCTTTCCTCAAGTCAGGGGTGGGGTGGGGTGGCTTTGCACGTGCGCACGTGTACATCCCCATTCTATATCTCTGGAACGGCTGAGCCGATTGTGTTCAAATTTGGTGTGTGGTTAGGGACCTCTCAGCCCCCACTTTCCCACAAGTCAAAGGTGTGTGTTTCTGCACGTGCGCACGTGCGCACCCTTTTTTGTATCTCAGAAACTACTTTCCCGATCGGGTTGAAATTCCCCATACATTTCTTTCGCGCTCGCTCGTTCATCGCAAACTACGGCGCCTTACTGGTAATTACCGAGCGGGCGCGAAGCGCTCGTGAGGTTTCTTGTCAACTTACTAGACAAATTTACATGGGACCCGGCCCGACCCTGCCATACAGACGCTTTTCGGAAGCTAATAACTTTGCAACCACTGCTCTGATTGAGATTGAGTTTTCACCATTGGAGAGGTCCATCAAATCAATTTTGTTTTTGGTATGGTGCGTGCTGATAGAGGTGGTACCACAGTGCGTGGCAGTCAGTGGCGGATCTAGGTTTCGAGTTTGGGGGTCAAAAACTTGGCCCTGTTTCATCAGCGAAAAGTTGTTGACCGGGAGGGGGGGGGGGGGGGGCGGCGGGTCGTCAGCGTCAGAGTGGTTGAGCGGTTGGGGGGGGGGGATGGCGTCGGGTTGTCAGCATGAAAGAGTCGTTGAGCGGGGGAGAGGGGGTAAATCACGCCTTCCCGGAACAAAAATCACAACCTCCCAGAACGGTTTGGGGGCAGGGGCAAAAAATGCGTTTGCCTACTACTTTTTCGTCAGGGGGAGGGGGACAATTGGGGCAGTCCAAGACAGATCGGCCAAAATATCTCGAAATAACACCCCACACCTCATATGTCGATAGAACTACGTGTCGGGGGTTATCTGGGCAACTTTGATTCACGCTGTCAACTTTTCACTCCCGTCCGTCAAAGGGTTTTCGAGCCTCGGGTAACTTTGTAATTTCAAGCTGATAAAAAATAAAATAATGTCTCATTTTCAGCTGGCGATATCTCCCATATACATAATTCAAATGATATAAACAAATTATATAACAGGAGACCTGGATTTTACACGAAATTTTCGCCCTCTTATCTTAGAGCCGAAATTTGAAACGGAGAGCTGTTAAGCTGATACACTTGTATGTCTCGGCTCGTGAAAATGCGAGCCCAGCACCGTCATTCACTGCTGTGCTTAAAATGCGAATCATGAAATCATTAAATCTAAATTATACGAGTCATATATGATCAGAATCAGAAGGAACAATATATTATTATGATGTAATAATTTTAGGAAAATTTGGAAATTTGGGAATTTCAACACGTGATATCGACATCTATACATACATACATAAATACATACATATACTTCGATGTTTATAGAATTGTGATCATTTTTCTCTCTAAATATTGTATTTATAGTTTTGTATTTGGAAAAATAATGGTCACCAGCACAGCACGTATTTCGAACTTCGCACGTAATTGCGCTATAGAGCTCAAATCAACCGCATTATGCTTATCTCGTTGACCTGCTTTCAATGATATATAACATCAGCCTTGTAGTCGCTCTGTTACCTCAAGATCACGTGACCAGAGGCCATCCGGGGCAGTCCACGTCAGATCGACCAAACCATAACATCCTACTTCTCTTATTTCGATTGAACTATGTGTCGGGGTCATCTGAGCCGTAGATTCTCGCAGTGTCTGGTGCTAACTCAGAAGTACGCATCAGCCAATATGCAGATGATACAATATTGTTCTCAGACAGCTCTGAGCGTTTATATCGCGCCGATTCAGGAAAGAAGGCCGTACATTTTTATTGTTTATCAAAACTATATGCATACTCTCTGAGTCAGAGTCCTGACGTCACGCGAATGTAAAAAAATGGTTCAGCCAATCAGACTCGAAAGTAGTCGCGTGAAGATAGACTCGCATTGGAGATGTGCCAACCGGCGGCCGGCGTTCGCTTGCTAGCACCAGCTGCAAGCTGATTGGCTGATGGTATAGCCTCTGCCCGGGCTAGAACCAGTACAACATTATTTCGCCAGCACCGCATTCCTTCGCCAAAAACTCAAATATATTCGGCTGGAGAGTCTTTTCAGTCAAGAAAACTTGCAGATAGGGGTTTCCCAACACGGGCTACAAAACTGCTATTTCAGTTTAAAACTAATGTTGAAGGTGAACTATTTCCTTTAAAGGAAATTTTGACAATTTAAAAAGAAATTGTATTACAAAATATAATCAAATCGTGTTGGGTAAAAAATTTCCAAGGTGAACCTTTAGCTTCCTTTAAGCTCAATTGGAAGAAAACTTCATGTCGGGCACTCGGCTTACTAAACACACCAGAACATTATAATAATATCTTATTGAATGAAATTAAATGGGTAAATGAAATTAAAATTCTTGGAATATATTTTAAGCGTAGTATCAACAATGAACAACATCACGGAAAACAATTTAGAGAGAAAGCTCATCCTTCTTGAGAACGAAATCGCACAGTGGAAGAGACGTCATATTACACCTCTTGGAAAAATAACTGTGATAAAATAGTTTATGGCTTGATCTTTTTTGGGCTTACCGAATCCCTCACAAGTTTACATTGAAAAGATTGAACAAATGCTATGCGGTTGACTATGGAATAACAAACGAGATCGCATTAAAAGAACGAAAATAATTCAGAAACTTGAATTTGATGGACTCCAAATGATTGACTTGACATCTTTTATACACAGCTTGAAAATGTCGTGGTTAAAACGATAAGTTAGTTCCACAGCCGATTGGACAAAATCGGCAAACCTACAGCAGTTAGACCCATTGAAGCTTCTCATATACAGCACGGCACAGCTGAAAGTAATAAAAACACAGATAAGCAACATATTCTGGCGAGAAGTGGTAGATTCTCTCATTCAATTTAATCAACTGTTAAATCTTCAACCTGTAGCCTATTTTACAAAGCAAAAAAGTTTGTAATTACAAATAATTTCTTTGTATTACAAATAATGTTTACACATGTTTGTAGTTTGGATTTCACAAAACCCAGGGCAGTAAATCTCAATTTCCTATTTACAAACTACTTTACAAAGATATTGTTTGTAAAAATGTTTGCAATTGCACACGTTCTATTTCTCAAAGGTTGACGGAAGTGAGGAAATGTTTGCAATTACAAACTTGTAATTCCAATGGGTCAGGGGTTCTGAATTTCAGAAACTGCATTGACAGTTGACATTGTTTGACTGTTCAGGTTATTTTCTTGGTGAGGTTGTTACGTTGCCGAGGTTGTTAGGGTAATGGTTTAGTTATGCATAGGTATAGCTGCCCAAAACAATTTATTTTTCCGAGAGATTCGAACAGGGATCTCCAGCTTTGAAGTCCAGTCACAGTGCATGTACCTTACCGATTGCGCTGTGAGGGGCGCCTCCGCGCGGAGAAACCGCATGGCGATAGAATTGCAGCGCTCAACGATGTCTTGTGCAATGTACAGTGAACCTTCACCCTTTACGAAGTAAGAAATCGGCTAGGTTAGGTGAAAAAATGGTCGAGAAATTCAACGATCTTTCTTTTAAGAGTAGTTCTGTTGTTATGCTCCGCCACCTGGTGAATGGTCAAATTCTGTTTACTCTAACTGCTTACCAAGATGTATTTTTACGATCAGAGTTTGCATTCCGATGAAATGTTCATTAACCCGCGCGGCGCTGGGGTCCCATCCGAACGTGCGGCGCTGGGGGGGGTAAATTTTACCCCCCCCCCCCTCGTATCTTCCGAACCAATAACCGCAGCGAGATGCGCAAGGCGGGGATCGAAAGCTCTCAGAGAGAAAAATCTAACGCATGCCAGAAAATATTAACATAAGGTCACATGTCAGGTCACGGTCAGGTCAAGTGTCAAAATGTAAGTATTTGGGTTTTTGGGCTATACTTTCCATCCAAAGCCTTGTATTGCAACTATTATCTCACAAAGTGCTCCCAAATGTATAATGCATCTCCCGCATAAGTAAAAGTGAAATTTTAAGCAAAGGTCAAGGTCAAGGTCAGGTCACAAAAGGTCACAGGTCTACGAAAGCCATGCGACACATGTTGTAGGGGTTATTTTACACGTATAATTCGATAAAAGCAGCCATTTTCACAGCTTGACACCATATAATCGCCCTCAGGTCAAGGTCAGGTCACAATAAGGTCAAAATTTGAAATTGATTAATCTAAATAAACATTGCATGTTTCTAGACTAGTTTTGTCTTCGAAATACAGTGGTGGCATTTATTTGTCTGTATCTGGTCAGTAAAAGCAAAAAAACGCAATTAAAAAAAATGACGTCATGAGTTACTTATTCTTAGAGAGCCATAAGTCAGTCAAAAATAAAGAAATTGCTTTGAAATTTGGTTTGAACATCATTCATACTCGGTTCTCTAATATATCTTCCGGTTTTTTGAAAATCTTCAAACAAAAAACTTTTGTGGAAATTCTTCCCCAAAAATCAGTTTTTGCATTTTTGGGGGTCAAAAACCCAAATGTTTGAACATCTGAGATAGCCATGTTAAAGACAATGTTATTTGCTTTCTTTTGACGCCTTTTATTTGCGATTTGCATCAACAAGCTATTTTCTACGGTTTTTCAAACATTTAACGTTTTTTCACCAAAAATGACATGACATGACGTCACTAAAACGTCATTATCTCCTCAAAATTTTCACGAATTTAAAAAAAAATTGTAACACAAGATGTAGAATTGATGTACCAAAAGGTACCGAAAGTTTCATTTTGATATCTGTCATAGTTTTAACCCGGCAGTCACTGGGGTATATTCTGTAACACGACTCACTGGGGGGGGGGGGGGGGGGGGTTAGCCCCCCCTGGTATCTTCAGAACCAATGATCGCAGCGGGACGCGCAAGGCGGCATTCGAAAGCGCTCAATGAGAGAAGCCTAACGCAAACTTAAAAAAAATCAAATTAAGGTCACATGTCAGGTCACGGTCAAGTCAAACGTCAAAATCGAGGTATTTGAGTTTATGGACAATACTTGCCATCCATGGCCTTCGATTACGCCTATAATCTCCCAAAGTGATGTCAAAGGTATGATACATATCCCACATGAGCTAAAGTGAGATTGTTGGAAAAGAGCAAGGTCAAGTCAAGGCAAGGTCAGTCAGGTCACAAAAGGTTACTACACACAAAATATCTACGAAAGTCATGCAGCACATGGTTTATGGATGCTTTTACGCGTATAATTCGATAGTAGAAGTCATTTTACCACCTGACTTCATTTACGTGAAGTTAGTGTCAAGTTCAGGTCAAGTTCAGGTCACTGAAGGTCAAAATTTGAAATTGATAAAATCGAAATAAAAAGGCATGTTTCTATATCAGATTTATCTAAAGAAAACAGTGCTGGCATTTATTTGTCTGTATCCGGTCAATAAAATCCAAAAAACGCAATTTCAAAATCTGACGTCATGATTTACCCATACTTTATGTCATAAAAGTAAAAAAAAGATGATATAATTTTGAAATTTGGTATGGTAGTTGCCCATATGTTGTTATCTGATATATATTCCGGTTTTTTCAATATCTTTGAAAAATTTGATTTTGTGAGCATTTTTTCAAATTTTTTTTTTATTTTTTTTGGGGTCAAAACCCAAATTTTTCGAAATTTCGAGATAGCCGGTTTGTAGCCCTTGCAATGTTCTACCTTTTAGCGTTTTTCGATTGCATTTTGCTTCATATGCGGCATTTGTAGGGCCTGGCAAAATTTAGCCAATTTTGGTGTCAAAATCGTGTTTAGTGACGTCACTAAATTCACTATATCTCAAATATATTCTGACAAATTTTTTCATTTTTTCTTATAATGTGTGAAAATGATGCCCGGATAGGTACTGAAAGTTTGGCGTCGGTATCTGCATTAGTTATTGAGATATGCTTAATATTCCTAAGGGGGGGGGGGGGGGGGCTAAAAAAAGCCCCCCCCAGTGACTCGCGGGTTAAGTTATGGAGAAAATCCGGGAGGGGGGGTAAAATTTACCCCCCCAGCGCCGCGCGGGTTAACAGATTATTCTCCCTATAACTAATTTTATATTGAATAAAAAAATAAACCACACTGTAAATATTTGTTAAATTAATTTGTTAACAATCAAATTATTTGTCATCAGCATCAAGTTTTAATACAAACGTTCTTGATTTCAAGCTTTCTGCTGTACTAACATTTGTGTTTACAATTTTCTTTACAATCGGTAATTCAGAGGTGGCGAATGTTTGTGAAATAGCTTTTTGTGAGGTTTGCAATATTTGCTTGCGTTTGTAATCGCAAACATGTGTAATTACTAACTTTTTTTTGTGAAATAGACCTCTGAAGACATAATAAGAGAGCATTTATGGTTCTCAGACTACACAAAATTCAAAACATCTATTGTCAATCAATAGGATAATCAAGGACTAAGATTCATTGGAGATCTGCTTAATGATAAAAACGGCAACATACTAACACGAGAAGAAATCAAAGTATAATATCGTATATCAATGACATTTATGTGCTATGAAACATTAATACGTAGCTTACCTCAAAGCGTCAGAAACGCAATACGCTTGACTTTCGAGAGGCCGAATATCCCTTTCAAGTTCCCTGTTCCTCACTAAGCCTAAAATCACAAAATACTACTATTCATTATTTATCAATGCATTGCGCAAAAAATGTGACATTACTTGATAGAAACCGAAAACAAAAATGGGAACGCGATGTCGGCTTCCATCATGAAGGGAGTTTGTTGCACATTAAACAATCTACGAATTCAGTGTATTTACTTTACCTGCATTACAGAATAATAAGTAGAATAATAACAACTAACAAGTTCTTACATACAATTCGAATATCCGACAATAGCACTTGCACATTTTGTACGCGTGATACCGAAACAATAATTCATTTATTCTGGCAGTGTCCAGTTACTCAAACATTTTTGCAAGATACCGATAAAAAGTTGCAAACTCAATATCAAATACATTTTCGCCACAACGTTCAGTCATGGTTCTTCCCACAAGAAACAGATCCATTAGGGGCTGCTTGAATTGCATCAGGTGCGCTGTTTTGTCTATCATTGAAAGAAAGGGATACATACAAACTTCAAATTCAATCACTCGAGAGAAGAAAAAAAACTTCCGTTTTCATGAAGTTTTCTCCAAAGATCATTGTTTTCACGTTCAGTACAGGGAACGCGCGGAGGCATACTTGTATTGAATGCCCCTCTCATATTCCTGTGGGCAGGGGGGGGGGGGCATTTGCCCCTGATGGCCCCCTGGATCCACCAGTGCCAGCAATTACCGGCAAGGAGAGCCTCTGCCAGACACCTAATGGCATTCATTTTCCCATTTTTAAAATTTGTATAAGCAATTGCTAAAGTTGTGTCGGTTTTGGACTGTGGAGAGCTGGATTTTGACTGCTCTAAAGACAATTTTACGATTTTACGATAAATTGGGAACGCGCGGGGGGGGGGGGGCATACTTGTATTGAATGCCCCCCAGATTCCTGCGCGCGGGAGAGGGGGGTGCATTTGCCCCTGATGCCCCCCCCATGGATCCGCCAGTGAATTGTGTGCAAATTTATTACCGAAGGCGTGCTGGTGACCATGATTTTTCCACAACAAAATATCAATAAAATATTTAGAGGAAAAAAATATGTCAAATTTTCTTACCATCGAAGGCCAATGTATCTAAGTCCATTCTGGAAAGAAGAGAAAAAAATCAGAATTTTAAAAGGCCATATTATAAAATCACGTGATCACGTGATAAAATCACGTGTCTAAGTCCTAAGATCACATGTAAAAATTCCAAAATTTCGTAGTTTTGAAACATGATTTTGATAACATGAATATATTGTTCCTGACGATTCTGATGATATATAGGTTTATATGACTCGCATGATTTAGATGGGAGATATTGCCCTCTGAAAATTAGAGTTTTGCATGACAACAAAGTTTCCCACGGCTGTAACTCGAAAACCGTTTGACGGACGGAGCTGATCATTTAATGATGTGAATCTATGACCCAGATAAAATGGGTGAAAATGAAATGGTTCACTACAACAATAGAGCTGCTAGACATAACACATTTCAGTATATATTGTCTGAAAATTACTATTTTTAGATACAAATAACCATTTTACTCCGGTTCAAGATGTTCGGAAATTTGAAGTTGGGATTTTTCGGCGTTTTGGGAGCGGCAAAAACATACGTTTGCCTACTGATTTTTCGTTGGGGGGGGGGGGCAATTGCCCATTTTGCCCAACCGTAGATCCGCCACTGGTGGCAGTTGGCACACACGAATGCCGAAATGAACAAAAAACTTGCAAAAATGATTCTTGATCAAAAATGGCTGTATTATTCTAAGTACCAGTAAAACACCTTTTTGGGCGATGACCGAGCGAGCGCGCTCTGGTAAAGCTAAAACAGGAAATATGAAACGGCAAGGGAGCACACGTGGTAGTAACACAGTCATTTTAGTCCTCCAGAAAAATTGCCACGCCTCAATGCATGCCAACATAAAAATTAAGTTGCATTAAATTGTGCATGATCTCCTTTCTCAAATCCGCCAAAAGGGAGTGCGTCCTGAGCGCTGCATGCTTCAACTTATAAATTAATGCTTATAATAATACAGCCATTTTTGATCAAGAATAATTTTAGCAATTTTTTTTTTGTTCATTTCGACGTTCGCGTGTGCCAACTGCCACGCGCTGTGGTACCGCCTCTATCAGCACGCACCATACCAAAAACAAAATTAATTTGATGGACCTATCCAATGGTAAAACTTAATCTCCATCGGAGCAGTGGTTGCAAAGTTATTAGCCTCCAAAAAGCTTCTGTATGGCCGGGTCGGGCCGGGTCAAATGTAAATTTGTATAGTAAGTTGACGAGAAACCTCACGGGCGCTTCGCGCTTGCTCGGTAACTAATGCTGAGCTTCTTGGAAGTTCAGAAGAATATCAGAAGTTCAGAACTTTTCAGAAGAAGATGGGGAGCATGCCCTTCGTTTACCAATCAGTGCCATGTTTACATGTTTCAGTGACTGTGTGGCTTCCATGTAAGAGCAATGGGACGTACCAAAGAATCAGAGAAGGCCAAGTAAGAATTTACATGCCTTTGGTCGTGATTGTGCAGCACTTTATCAAAACTAAAATGTCCTTTCCATGCAACTGACGCGATCGTGGTATGTGGGCTAATGTGCTATCTATCCGAACACGGCCGGACATGGGCCTCACAGTCTGTAGATCCTCCTCACATCACGGCCAGATGTGGGCCTCGCAGTTTGCAGATCTTCCTCACATCACGGCCAGAGGTGGGTCTCACAGTTTGTAGATCCTCCTCACAGCACGGCCGGAGGTGGGCCACTATCCTCACAGTCTGCAGATCGGCCGGAGTCACACCGTCTCCTAACGCGCCCTAACAATAATCTCATCTGAACATGTTCCAGCAAGGGCCCAGTCAGTCGTTCTCAGAAGATATCACCCCACCGGGGAAATTTTTGAGGCACCAGAGTGCATTGGAATCTAGGAACCTTGGTTGGAATCGTGCTAAGTTTCGTTATCTACGTGGACCCATCGAGATAATTGTTACGCCTGCCGTTACCTTCGCAGCCACGCAGTCTATAACGCAATGATCAGTCAGTCTGTATCCGGCAGAGAGACGCGCGCGCTCTGATTGTACAGATTCTTATCAAACTACCAAAATTACCAAACAAGCAACGAAAATCGGCTGAGGTTTCCTTGTGATAAAATAGT
Source organism: Chirona hameri (assembly GCA_036785665.1). Taxonomy (NCBI): domain Eukaryota; kingdom Metazoa; phylum Arthropoda; class Thecostraca; order Balanomorpha; family Balanidae; genus Chirona; species Chirona hameri. The sequence continues at coordinate 47,974 of JAXIVJ010002574.1, forward strand.
TTTATTCAGACAAATATTGAGCGGATCAGTCGTACCCAGCAGCACGGGACGCGGGACGGCGGCAGGGGTACCACCAGTACCGGCGCCGTCTCGCCCAGCAGCACGGGACGCGGGCCGGCGGCAGGGGAGACGTGGTGTCCACCAGTACCGGCGCCGTCTCCCCCAGCAGCACGGGACGCGGGACGGCGGCAGGGGAGACGCGGTGTCCACCAGTGCCGGCGCCGTCCCACACAGCAGCACGGGACGCGGGCCGGCGGCAGGGGAGACGTGGTGTCCACCAGTACCGGCGCCGTCCCACACAGCAGCACGGGACACGGGCCGGCGGCAGGGGAGACGCGGTGTCCACCAGTAACGGCGCCGTCCCAGACATGCCGTCACGAGACCGACCAACGGAGGCGCGTCACACGGCGGCGGTGGCCGGCCGGTCAGCGCCGCCGGCCCGGCCCGCTAAGATCGGTAGCCGCATCCAGTCCCATCAGGTGTTTGGCCATCAGCGCGCCGGAGAAGCCGCGGCCCACTCCGAAGTCGAGGGTGCGCTTATCGGCCAGCATCAGCGGCCAGAGTCGGCCGCCCCACCGGCTGTCGGTCAGGTAGACGGCGTCGGCGGGCTGGCGGCGCGGCCAGGCGGCGGCCGTCACCGAGCAGAGGACCAGGGCGGCCAGCAGGAGGGCGGCCGCGGTGCGGGCCGGCCGGCAGGCGGACATGCTGCTGATGATGCTGCTGCTGTGGGTGCTGACGGACGGTGGGCGGCGCTGGCTGCTGGCTGTCCGACTCTGGTCCGCAGCGCCGACTGACTGCTGACCGAACCTCGACCCAGGTTCTTATACCGGACACAGCGCCGGCCGACTGCGGCTCGGCGCGCGTCTCTGGCTGGCGCCGACCGGCCGCCCACTGGAACGAGCGGATTGCAAACGTCTCATCACCACCAGCTTTACAATTGAGTGATAAGAAAAACACCGCCAAAGTGCATTACTCACGGTCACTATCCGGTGCCATGGAATCCATCGAATCCATACGTTGCTTTGCTGTCGGGCGAGCGGGAGGGGCGGGGGGGGGGGGGGGACGCGTCCGCCCAGTCACATAATCAGGGGGTACGTCCCCTCCCCAATAAAGCAGACTTGCTTAATTTTTGTTTGCTGAATTCGTTCCAAAGGATAAGAAACTTAATTTATTCTTAGCTCAAATTACACGACATTTTTAACCATATATCGTTGAGTCCTTTCTATGTACTTAAATATGTAGGTATTACTTTGTAGAAAATAAAATTATGGCATGGCAGCTAAAAGTTGGTACACAAGATTGGCTTCTGCTATGATTGAATGTCAAGTTCATCCATTCATTCGCCATTCATTCTAAGACCTTAGATACCATTCAGGCGAGTCAGCGAATAGCGTGACGTCATGGGTACATCCATCAAGATGCTGTGTTGAAACACCAATCAGTTTTAAACTTTAGTCCCTTTGAGATGGTAGAATTTATATTAATGAGTGTTGTAAGCCCTATAGCAGCATGCTTGGTATAATTTCAATGGTTGAACTTGAAGAAATCTCTACAATCTATGCTATGTAAGGTTTTGGAATTATATCATTGAAGGTGTAGCTACTAGCTTGCGGGGGATAGCGAAGAAGATTCGCGTCCACGAACACTTGCTAAAATAAGTTTTCCCTCTAGGGGTGGATCCAGGGGGCCAAGTAGCCATGGATATGCCAAGAGCGACGTTTGTTCTCGCTTCGATGGATTCCATGGCACCGGACCGTGACCGTGAGTAATGCACTTTGGCGGTGTTTTTCTTATAAATGAATTGTAGAGCTGGTGGGGATTAGACGTTTGCGCTCCGCTCTCCCCAGCGGGCGGTCGGTCGGCGCCAGCCAGTGACCCGCGCCGAGCCGCAGTCGGCCGGCGCTGTGTCCGGTATAAGAACCTGTGTCGAGGTTCGGCCAGCAGTCAGTCGGCGCTGCGGACCAGATCGGACAGCCAGCAGCCAGCGCCGCCCGCCATCCGTCAGCTCCCACAGCAGCAGCATCATCACCTGCTGTCCACCTGCTGGCCGGCCCGCGCCGCGGCCGCCCTCTTGCTGGCCGCCCTGGTGCTCTGCTCGGTGACGGCCGCCCCCGGACCGCGCCGCCAGCCCGCCGACGCCGTCTACCTGACCGACAGCCGGTGGGGCGGCCGACTCTGGCCGCTGATGCTGGCCGACAAGCGCTCCCTCGACTTCGGAGTGGGCCGCGGCTTCTCCGGCGCGCTGATGGCCAAACACCTGATGGGACTGGATGCGGCTACCGATCTTAGCGGGCCGGGCCGGCGGCGCTGACCGGCAGGCCACCGCCGCCGTGTGACGCGCCTCCGTTGGTCGGTCTCGTGACGGCATGTCTGGGACGGCGCCGTTACTGGTGGACACCGCGTCTCCCCTGCCGCCGGCCCGCGTCCCGTGCTGCTGTGTGATACGGCGCCGGTACTGGTGGACACCGCGTCTCCCCTACCACCGGCTCGCGTCCCGTGCTGCCGGGTACGACTGATCCGCTCAATATTTGACTGAATAAATATATTTTATCGCAAAGAAACCTGAGTCAATGTTGTTGCTTGTTTGGCAATTTTGGTAATTTGATTAGAATCTGTACAGTCAGAGCGCGCGCGTCTCTCTGCCGGATACTGACTGACTGATCATTGCGTTATATACTGCCTGGCTGCGAAGGTAACGGGAGGCGTAACAATTACCTCGATCCGTCCACGTAGATAACGAAACTTAACACGATTCCAACCAAGGTTCCAAGATTCCAATGCACTCTGGTGCCACAAAAATGTCCCTCGGTGGGGTGATATTTTCTGAGAACGACTGGTTGGGCCCTTTCTGGAACATGGTCAGATATGGGATTATTGTTAGGGCGCGTTAGGAGACAGGAGGACGGGGTTACTCCGGCCGATCTGCTGACTGCGAGGACAGTGAGTGAGGCCCACCTCCGGCCGTGATATGAGGAGGATCTGCAGACTGTGAGGACAGTGAGTGAGGCCCACCTCCGGCCGTGATATGAGGAGGATCTGCAGACTGTGAGGAAGAGAATGAGGCCCACCTCCGGCCGTGATATGAGGAGGATCTGCAGACTGTGAGGACAGAGAGTGAGGCCCACCTCCGGCCGTAATATGAGGAGGATCTGCAGACTGTGAGGGCAGAGAGTGAGGCCCACCTCCGGCCGTGATATGAGGAGGATCTGCAGACTGTGAGGATAGTGAGTGAGGCCCACCTCCGGCCGTGATATGAGGAGGATCTGCAGACTGTGAGGACAGTGAGTGAGGCCCACCTCCGGCCGTGATGGGAGGAGGATGTGCAGACTGTGAGAACAGTGAGTGAGGCCCACCTCCGGCCGTGATATGAGGAGGATCTGCAGATTGTGAGGACAGTGAGTGAGGCGCACCTCCGGCCGTGATGGGAGGAGGATCTGCAGACTGTGAGAACAGTGAGTGAGGCCCACCTCCGGCCGTGATATGAGGAGGATCTGCAGATTGTGAAGACAGTGAGTGAGGCCCACCTACGGCCGTGATGTGAGGGGGAACTGCAAACTGAGAGGCCCGCCTCTGGCCGTGATGTGAGGAGCATCTGCAGACTGTGAGGACAGTGAGTGAGGCCCACCTCCGGCCGTGATGTGGGGAGGATCTACAAACTGTGAGGCCCACATCCGGCCGTACTATGAAGAGGATCTACAAACTGTGAGGCCCACATCCGGCCCTGCTGTGATGAGGATCTGCAGACTGTGAGGCCCACCTCTGGCCCTGCTGTGAGGAGGATCTGCAGACTGTGAGGCCCACCTCTGGCCCTGTTGGAAGGAGGATCCGCAAACTGTGAGGCCCACCTCCGGCCCTGCTGTGAGGACGATCCGCAAACTGTGAGGCCCACCTCTGGCCCTGCTGTAATGAGGATCTGCAGACTGTGAGGCCCACCTCTGGCCCTGCTGTGAGGAGGATCTGCAGACTGCGAGGCCCACCTCCGGCCGTGCTGTGATGAGGATCTGCAAACTGTGAGGCCCACCTCCGGCCGTGCTGTGAAGAGGAGATCTGTAGACTGTAAGGCCCACCTCCGGCCTTATGTGAGGAGGATCTATAAACTGTGAGGCCTACCTTTGGCCGTGTTGTGAAGAGGAGATCTGTAGACCGTAAGGCCCACCTCCGGCCGTGATGTGAGGAAGATCTATAAACTGTGAGGCCTAACTTTGGCCGTGCTGTGAAGAGGAGATCTGTAGACTGTAAGGCCCACCTCCGGCTGGGCCTTCCGGAGGATCTGCAGACTATGGCTGCGGAGTCGATCGGTTTTCAGGCGACTCCGGCTCGCCGGAGTCGACTCCGAAATTGGCTCCAACCTTTGATTAGCTGAAGCTAATCAAAGCAGCCACGTTAGTAACCACCTGCAGCAAGAATTGCCGTTTCAAGATTGAAGCTATATTCTAATATTCAGCGAAATCGGCATACCCCGGCGGACCTTCATATTTATGTATGACCATCCGTATTTCGTAATATACGAAAAATCCTAGACAAAAAATACTGGATTCGTGATCAGTCTATCGGATATGGTCAGTGTACCAATTTTCAGCGAAATTGAGATACCCCAAAATATTAAACTGCAGCTTCATATACATCTGCTCCTAGTCTGACGGTGGTATACGAAGATGCATACGTTTCAGGTTTGTTTTGTATTCAAAGCGCCAGAATTGACTGGAAGTATTTGTGCCATGCTTTGGCAGCGTAAATAATTTCTGTATAGCTCTCTAGAGCTCAATATGACGTCATCAACCCAACTATTAAAACTTAACTTTTTATGAAATTGAGCCACTGGCGGGTCCAGCCTCCCAATATGGGGGGGGGGGGGGTGGGGGCTAATTTCACTGTGGCCTTCCGGGCCCCAGGAGCCTCCATATGACCTAAAGGGTACCCCCATTTTTTCCATTTTGCGGAGTTAGGTTATATTTTTCGCTATATTTTTCTTACGTGTAAGGACATGTCAACTAAGTGCAAAAATAAAATTGATAGATATTTTCCTCCAAATATCTAAAAATTTTCATTGTACATGCTACTTTATATAAAAATAAGTTATTCGCTAATAACTTTTGATTGAATAAAGCTAGAAGGGCACGGCAAACGTCATTTTGTTGTTATCATCAAGACGCGTTGAATGCTGTGCAGCATGACCTCTTTTTGGCATTTGATGACCTTGACCTAAGGTCAAGGTCACGGCGTAAGGAAGGTCACCTTTCCAAATTTGACCTACACGGTGATGTATATATCTTTGAAATTGTCTTAAAGATAGGAACTCATTGGTATTGAAATAATTGCGCGATCGTTGATGATTATAAAGCAAACTGAGACATTTTCGGGCTTTCTTAACACCGAGAAGGAAGTTATGAAGTTACTATTCGACATTCAAATTAAAATGAATTAAAAAGTTGACATTGACGATCAGGCGTTATTTAAACACAATGGAATTCCTCTCAACAAGACAAGTTTTAAGATATATAGCATCGCCACATTGGCCACTATTGGAAACCGAACATTGAACCTTGACATTGACCTTAGGTGAATGTCACCAAATCTTAGAAAGAGGTCATACTGCATATCATTCAACGCGTCTTTACGAAAATAACAAAATGGTGTTCATTTTACCTTGTTATCTTTAGTCAGTCAAAAGTTATTGGGGAATAATATCTTTCACAAAAAGAACATATAAAATGACCAAATTTAGCATATTTGAAGCCAAATAACCATCAATTGAATGTTCTTTATATTGGTTAGTGCTTGTGCGAGGAACATATTGTATAGGCAAATTATAATTAGTTTTATCATTTATGACCTTTTCCTCGAAATTAAAATATAATAGTACCAAAAACGTTATATTAATATTTCGATCACAGATCTTCATCAGAAATTATACATTACCAAAACAACAAATATCAGAAATTATACATTACCAAATTTGTTGTTTTGGTAATGTATAATTTCTGATGAAGATCTGTGATCGAAATATTAATATAACGTTTTTTGGTACTATTATATTTTAATTTCGAGGAAAAGCTCATAAATGATAAAACTAATTATAATTTGCCTAACCATCAATTGAATTTGTTCTGTTTGAACGACACTTCTTTACACTTAACAATAATAAAGTCAAAAATAGGAAATACATTTGGCTTGGGTATACAAAATAGATTCAAAATTTCAAAAAATTACTAACTTCGAAATTTAAGGTCAAGATCATCAAATGTCAGAAAGAGAGCATGCATTTAACTCGAGCATTAAACTCGGCTTGATGAGAACAGCAAAATGGCGTTTACCGTACCATTATAGTTTTATTGTCAAAAGTTACTAGCGAATAACATATTTTTCATATAAAATAGCATGTAAAATGACAAAATTTGAGATATTTGGAGGCAAATATCCCTCATTTTTATTTGTGCACTTAATTGACACGTCCTTACACGTAATAATAGCATAGCGAAACATTAGAAACACGTTTGAGAAAAGGTATCCAAAAAAGTTGTACAATTTCGAAAACGTACCAACTAAATTTGGAAATTTTTGAAAATGTAAAAATCAACATCACCATGTTATAAAACAGCTAATTGCCATTCTAATGACATATAATACATATATGTTGCTTCATAAATTCCCCGCCATATGGGCTGACAAAGATTGACCTGTACCGTGACCTTATTAACCCTCGCCCTACGGGAGCTTTGTCACCTTCGCCCTACGGGGGGGGGGGGGGGGAAGGCCTGCATGCGTGAAGAACCAGCATGTTGCCTGTCATGTGAGGAATCTAACAGTATACGATTTTTAGGTTTCAGGTCAACGGGTGACCTTCCAGGTCAAGTGAATGACCTCGGATTTACCACGTCCAGAACAGCGATTTTGCTCTTCAGAAAACCTCAAAATTAGAAGTTGATAAATGTAAATAAAAAGGCAGGTTCCTAGACCAGTTATGCCTCAGAAATACAAAAAAGTAATTATTTGTTCGTATCTTGTCAACAAAAGTAAAAAAAGTTATTAAAAAAATGACGTCATCAGTTTCTTACACTTAGATACCCATCACTCAGTCAAAAATGAAGATATTGCTTTGAAATTTGGTATGGGTATTGTTTATACTCAGTTCTCTCACATATATTCCGTTTTTTCTAATATCTTTGAAAATTTTGATTTTGCTGGAATTTTTTTATTTTTTTATTTTAGGGGTCAACAACCCCAAATTTTGCAAATCCAAGATTGCCATTTTAAAGAAAATTCCTATTTGTATCTTTGGTAAATTGAGTTTGCCATTTGCTTTAAAACTCTGTTTTCTACGATTTTTCCAATATTTCTCTCTTTTTTTACCAACATGACGTCAGCAAAACATGATTATCTCCCAAACTACATAACCAATTTCAATTAAATTGTTACAGCCTAGGTATAATTGTTGTAAACTCAGCTACCATTTTTTTTTAGCAAGATTCACTGCATGTGTAAAAAGTTATTCAAGAAAAACCTCAGGGGGGGGGGGGCTGTCAGGCCACCCACCCCGTAGGGCAATGGTTAAAATGCTCGCGGCAATATCTCCGGAACCACTGCTTTCATTGCATTCCAACTTTAACAGCTCGCTTTAGCGCCGCAGTTTACCCCATATACCAATTTTGGTTAAAAAGTTGACATGACGGTGTAATTTTGCACTTTGTTTTGTCGATTTGTCGTGGAATGCCCCAGCTACAAAAAGAAGTACATTGGGATTGTTTTAACTGAACCTAATTACCCTTCTTAATACTAGTAGACGTATTTCAGACAACATAGGTACCTATGTAAGGAAATTCACTCACGCGCTCTTCTGCCACCCAGCAGGCAGCAGGAGACCAAGGGCTGCGACGCTGCGTGTACAATTATAGCTTACGTTTTTTTAATATATATTTTTTTTTTTTAGTCCGAATGTTTTTGAATGGATGTATTTCCGAGGTCAGGATCCACGCTAAGCATAGCTTGTTGCGCAGGTCCTGACCCCACCACCCGATCGCGCAATTCCTGACGTCTGGCAGAATTTGGAGTTGAAAGTTTTACGTGCCCGACATACCTGGACACGCTCACTGACGTCACTTGACCTTGAGTGCGACCGCTGCCACCGGCCGCAGGCCATCCCAGACAGGAGCAAATAGCGAGCGCCAAAGTGACTCGAACCCGGGCTGCCACTACCGGGAAAGATCAGAAGTCCAGCGCTCTCCCACTGAGCTACAGGGGCGGACGTTGGTTGTGAGTACGTTGGTTGTGAATTAATAAAAAAATAGCGTCAGACGCGCCACTTTCCCTATCCCTACTGCTACCAAAATGCTGTCAAATAGAAGAAGCACGAATGAGGCAAAAACATATTTATTTATTTCGCAAGAAGTTATTTTTTTCGCAGGCAGTACCCATTTTCAATCGCCAGTTTCAGCGATTTTTGTGTGTGTGTGTGTGTGTGGGGAGGGGAGCTAATTTATATTACCGCCCCTGTCGAGCTTGGAATATTTTGTTTTGCCCCTGCCACCCCCCCCCCCCTGGATCCGCCAGTGATACAAGAAAATTCACTCACGCGCTCCTCCGCCACCGAACAGGCAGCAGGAGACCAAAGGCTGTGACGCTGCGTGGAAAAATTATATCTTACGTTGGTTGTGAATCACTCCAAAATTGCGTCAGACTTTCCCTTTCCCAACTGCTACCAAAATGCTACAAAATAGAGGAAACACGAACGAGGCAAAAAAAGAAATATTTCTTTCGCAAGAAGTTATTTTTTTCGTAGGTACCCATTTTTTCATCGCCAGTTTCAGCGATTTTTTTTTTGGGGGGGGGGGGAGGGCGGCAGCTAATTTATATTGCCGCCCCTGTCGAGCTTGGGATGGGGGGGGGGGGTAGCCCCTGCCGCCTCCTGGATCCGCCAGTGAATTGAGCACTATTTGCGATAAACAAATGTCATAATCGTGTTCGAAAGCAATTACTTCATATTTTCCACCACAAGTGACGTACATTTGACAACTTTTGGGAAGTGGGACAGTCCCTTTAACCCTATTAGTGGCAGGGGAGGGTCAGATTCTGCCCACCCCTCAGGTGTTTCGCAGATATCTCCCGAACGGCTAAAGAGCAGACCCATTCAATTTTGGGACTTTTCCTAGAATTGAATTCCGCAAATGGACTCAAAATTTTGAGTTCTTAACCTGAACAAAGGCGGTTCCAGGGCCCAGTTTTGAGAGGATTTTTTTATGTGACATTTAGCGATAATACGGAGATGCGATCTTCACGGCGTCTTCCTAACTGCCTGAAGTATAAAAGAGTTAAATAGGTTTACGGTGATTGAAACAAGTGCAAATTAGTTGATTTTAGTAAACTATAATACATATTGCACGGCAGAGGCGGTTACAGGGACTTGAAAAGGGGAGGTTTACAGGAAGCTATTTTCATATATTTTGCCTCCCTTTTTCGCTAACCTGGCACCGCCCATGGATGAAAATATGCTTTATAACTGTTGCGTCCGATGTCACAATAGCGCACCATTTCATTTATCGAAAAAGAAATATAAAAAAGACGGTTTAATAAGGCATTTATTATACCCCAAAATTTAGTGACCTGAAAACGCCTATGATTTTATCATTTTCAAAAGTAACCATGATGTATCGATCCCCAATTCAATCTCTATCGATCCCCATTAGTTGCATTGAAATCAGTTGATAAACATGACAGCTGTGTTGGATCATAAATACCTATAATATTTGTCGTTTTTGCTCCCCTGTTGCCCCCTATAAAAATTTCGTTTTTTTTGGAAATGTAGATCGTGTTGAGGGGAATCAGACGCCCTCTGATTTGTGAAAATCGGACAGGTTGATCTCGAGATCTCCGGGGGGCGGAATCCGCCCCCCCCCCTGCCACTAATAGGGTTAATGGAAGCCAAGTAGTTAAATTCAAGGGAATAGTTCACTTTTAACATTGGGGTTTGAACTGAGATAGCATATTTGTAGAGCAGATAGAACAACGGGTTGTGGTGAAAGAATTACATCGCTACGCTAAGTAATTTCGACACAGGACTGGTGGCCCCTTTTAGAAGAAGTTTCTGGCGCCCGAAACTTGTTTCGGGTCCTCAACTCCCCACAACGGTTGTTTACGTTACAAGCAGCCTGCGTATATATGCCTAAAGTCCGTCGTTATTGTGTGCAATAGTTTCCATATCCAAGATACCATCTGCATGACCAATTCATAATTGTCATGAAGTTTGTTTATGGCCATGAAGGAGAAAAGAGAAGCATTCCAATTTTTCGACGGATATCACATTCCAAATTCGATCTATCGTCCAAACAAATGCCATATTCGTTTTTTTCAGCTCGAAATATGTCCAGATGAATATTATGCAGTAATTATTAGGTATTCACCATATTTAATGAATGGGACAGTGTTCGACTCCCGTGAGTCAGCTAGACGTCCGTTGCGTGTTTTTTTATAGATTTATTATGATCGTTGGTAAAATTCCTCGAGGGGGGGGGGGGGGGGGGGGGCATAATGGATCTCCATAGGACGACACACCCTGAGTTCTATTTCGCCCATGGTGGTACACGCCTGGTGATTGAGGCCATGGTGGTACACGCCTAGTGATTGAGGCCATGGTGGTACAAGCCTGGTGATTGAGGCCATGGTGGTACACGCCTGGTGATTGAGGCCATGGTGGTACACGCCTGGTGATTGAGGCCATGGTGGTACACGCCTGGTGATTGAGGCTATGGTGGTACACGCCTGGTGATTGAGGCCATGGTGGTACAAGCCTGGTGATTGAGGCCATGGTGGTACACGCCTGGTGATTGAGGCCATGGTGGTACACACCTGGTGATTGAGAATCATTGTATGACAAAGGAATCGAACGGCCATGCACTATTCGAGAGAAAAAAAACAGTTTGATGGGCCATGCACTGTTTTTAGTCATCGCCAACGGTGTTCCACTAAAAATGCACCTGCAAACAAATGTTCTGGCCATATGCTGCCTATATATGACAGCCGGAGTCGGAGTCGGTAAAATGTTGCCGACTCCGACTCCGTCCGAAATCACCGACTCCGCAGCCCTGCTGCAGACTGTAAAGCCTTGTCCGCCTCCGTCCGAAGAAGGTCCAAGTGCCGATTACCCCCACCCCCTCCCACAGATCTTGGCACCAACTATAACCAGTGATTGCCTACGCTACGCTACGCTACGGAATTACGCTACGCTGCGTATGGTTTTTAGGCCAAAGCCGAATTACGTTACTTTACATACTCTGCACGTGCGCACGTACACACCCCTATTCTATATCTCAGGAACGGCTGAGCCGATTGTGTTCAAATTTCATGTGTGGTTAGGGACTTCTCAGCCGCCGCCTTTCCACAAGTCAGGGGTGGGATGGCTTTGCACGTGCGCACGTGCACACCCTATTCTATATCTCTGGAACGACTGAGCCGATTGTGTTCAAATTTGGTGTGCGGTTAGTGACCTCTCAGCCCCCACTTTCCCCACAAGTCAAAGGTGGGTGCCTGTGCAAGTGCGCACGTGCGTACCCTTTTTTGCATCTCAGAAACTACTTGCCCGATCGAGTTGAAATTTCCCATACATTTCCTTCGCGCTCGCTCGGTCATCGCCAACTACGGCGCCTTACTGGTAATATTTAGTCATGGAATGATATCCAATGCAATCTTCCTTCATATTATTAAGAGCTGTAGAATATACTCGACATTTAATGTATTATCTGAAATATGGTGTCATCTCTGATTTAACGAAAGTAACATTACATCCATCGGAGTTCAAGAACGTCTATTGCCGTACAAAATGTCACTTTTTTTTTGTTCCCTGTTCATCCAGAGAAAACCCCCATTTGGAGCAAAATTGTTGTGAACGCCTTCGACATTAAATATTTCTGATACATTTGGTTATAGTTAATCCTAATCTTATAATGGTCACACCTCTTTAGATATATCAACACAAAATTCAAGTCCGGGATGGTCCAGGGAAGACTGCAGGGTCAATATGAAATTATTTTGTTTTGATATGTCCGACTGTATACTGGTCAATACGATGGCGTGACGAATGCTCTTGGATGAAAAATTAAACGCATGCTACTTAATTGCCAGAAACCATTTAAGAATCTGACCAACATCACATTGTGTTTACTGTTTCTTGCTTTAACTTTGCTTGTCCGTCTTCTAGCAAAACAAAATTACAATTTTCTTCTCGGAAATACTCCTGGCCGCGGCTGTCTTCATTTTGCTGTGATATCATGCAATGTTCAGCTAAACAAGGTTACTTCAATACAACAATATTAGGACTTGTTCAGGCAAATGCTCATGGATAATGCGTCTCAATTCTTACATGACGCACCTAAATATACCTATCATTCGCACCTAAATATACCTATTACCTATTTTTAGAGTGCGTTGAATTTGCAGTCATTCGCAGATGTACATATGTTTTTAATCTATCACATTTAGCATTATCAGGGTTATCTTAGAATTCACTGAAGTTGTGGCTTCAAATTTCATTCAAACGTCTTTCTATACCGTTGATTCTAAGTAGGTGATTAGCTTCTCATGCCCATACTGCGTGCAAGTATAACCCTTAATTAATGTCACCATGACATTTATATTTTACCTTCTAACAATGTAAACAGTGATTTCATTTGATGTTTGCTAGTAAAGTTAAGAGGAATTGAGATTAAACATAATACATTAAAATTGACGGAGAGGGTATAAGAGAAAAGAGAACACGGTTGTGTAGAAGCTGATTTATATTTTGGACATAGATGGACATCAAATGTTATTTATGTAAAATAAATATACTGTTTGACACACAGACGATCACTTACTTTTCACGTTTACAAACGCATGCCATGCATACATTCGCATACACATTGAACACATTTGCCAGCGCGCTGGCTGTAGCGGCCTCCAGGGGCGGCAGCAGGAGCACCAAAGCCGCTGGTAGCGGCCAGGGTGCCGCTGCCGGGGGCGGCCGCGCCGTACTGGCCGTTCTGGCTGTCCTCGGGGAACTGCGCCTCGCCCTCGTACTGGACGTCAGCCACGAAGCCGTAGTCGCCCTCCACGTAGTAGGTGACGGTCTGGACGCGGGTGTCGGGCAGCAGCACGCGGTACTCGCCCTCCACGCGGCGGCCGTCCGACTCCTCCTTGTGTAAAAATATTGCCTTTTTGCATCGTCCATACTTTATTCTGTAATATATATTCCGTTTTTTTAAAATAAATATCTTGGAAAACTTTGATTATGTTGAATTAATACTGTTAAAAAATTGCGTTTTGGAGGGTCCAAACTCAAAATTTCGGAATTCCAAGGAAGTCATTTGGAAGAGAATGTTATCTCCTTTTTTTGGTGTTTGTTATTTGCAGTTCATTGCAAAACTCGATAATATACGAATTTGCAAACATGTATTGTTTTCCCACCACAAATATCATAACATGACGTCACTACAACGTTATTATCTTACAAAGTACTACCCAAATTCATTGCAATTTCTTCAAAAGACGTAGAATTGATGCAGCATGAGGTAATTGAAGTTTCATGCCGATATATATCTATCATAGTTTTCAAGTAATTGAGAAAATCTGTTAGGGGGCAGATTCCCCCCCCCCTCCCCCAGCGGGGTGCGGGTTAACGAAGCTACAACTAATGTTCGGTACGTGTGAGCTGGGTTAGCTCGCATCGTTCTGCACACGAGTATTCCAATACCTTAACAAAATATTAGTTAATGCATGTATAGAGTTGGTTCATTATTTCTCAGAGAAATCACCATGCCTTCCATCCTATTGTACATAGCAGCTTGTATCTAAGCTATTCTCTCAATATACTGGTGGGTTTTATGAACGCATCCCAAGAAGTGCAAACCAATTATAGCAAATAAGGTGGCAAGAGCTATATAAGGATAAGTACAGTCACTGATGAGATGACATGTGGAGACAAAATGACACCTTACTTCGGTAAGGATCCTCTGGACATCACTTAAGATGGAAGTTCCTTTCCTTGTTTTAGGGAAGCATGCGCATATTAAGAGAAACTGTTATCCTATGAGAATATTAGTGCCTGTCTTTTAAATGACACAAATGATCCATTCTAATTTCTATCAGACATCTTCATAATTCCTGAACTTTTATTTGCTTATCCCATGTTCGTCCTGAAATTTGGACCAAACAAAACTATTAACATTTCTTCATTCATACCTGAACGGACATGTATCAAGGAAGATAATATGTTGGTTATATTGGAGGAACAGTCGGTGTTTTACAAAATCACCAGTGGCATGGTCTACGGCAAGGACGGTGTGGGCATTTGGACGAATAACGAGCCTATAAATCCAGTTCTTTGGATATTAAGCCAAAAGACACGTTTGTCACAAGACCCAATGTTCTGGTGGTCTAATTTCTGCGGGTGATTTAATTTGATTTGTTCGGGTAATCTTATTCGATCTGTCACGACGAAAGTGTGCAATTGGCATTGATAATATTTAGTCATGGAATAATATCCAATAAAATCAACTTCAGCATCGTTCATATTATAAAGAGCTGTAGAATATACTCGACATTTGATGTTTTATCTGAAATGTGTCGTAATCAGTTATCTCTGATTTAATCAATCTAAAATTATGCATTTGTTTTAGCACTGTTTTGAGAACAATTGAAGACATTGCAATTACAATAATACATAACCTTATTCTCATAATGCCGAAAAATATTTTTTAAAGACAAAGTCAAATTAGGGAGCTTTCGGCTTGCGCCTTCATCAGCCATCAAATAATTTGTCTGATGAAGGCGCAAGCCGAAAGCTCCCTAATTTGACTTTGTCTTTTAAAAATATCTTTCGGCATTATGAGAATAAGGTTATTTATTATTGTAATTGCAAAATCTAAAATTACATCCATCGGAGAAAAAGGACGCCTATTGCCGTAAAAAATGTGTGGGGTTTTCTTTGTTCCCTGCTCATCGAGAGCAAACACCCATTCGGAGCAAAATTGTTGTGAACACATTCGACACTAATTATCTCTGATACATTTGGTTATAATTAATCCCAATCTTATTGTGGTCACATCACTTTAGATATATCAATACGAAACTAAAGTCTGGGCTGGTCAAGTGTAGACTGTAGGGTCCATACGAAATAATTATATTTGGATAATTCTGACTATAGAATGGTCAATACGGTGGCGTGACGCACAGGTATACTCTTCGATTAAAGATTAAACGCATGCTACCTAATTGCCAGAAACCGTTTAAGGATGTGAGCAACATCACATCTACTGTGTTTAGTATTTCTTGCTTTAACCTTGCTTGTCCGTCTTGTAGTAAAACAAAATACAAATTACTTCTCCGAAATACTCCTGGCTGCAGCTGCCTTCATTTTGCAATGATTTAATTCAATGTGTAGCTAAATCAGTTTACTTCTAAAACAACCTCAGCACCTTTTCAGACAAATTATCATGGATAATGCGCCGCAATTCTTACATGAGACACCTAAATATTCCTATCTTTCGTACTAAAATATACCTATTATCTATGTTCAAAGTGCGCTGGATTTGCAGTCATTCGCATATTTATGTTTTTAATCTATCACATTTGTCATTATCGGGGTTATCTTAGTGTTCACTGAAGTTGTGACATCTAATTTCATTCAAGCGTTTTTGTATAAAGTTGACTCTAAGTAGGTGATTTGCTTCACACACTCACAAAATCGCGACACACGACCCGGGTGTTAACTCCTACCACATGGGTTAATTTGGAAATTTACTCTTGCATGGGGTGTAATTGTTGAGGCTTCGCTATCTACACCCATGACAGACACCTGCGTGGTGTGTAGGTGCCGACCACCATCGCATTGTGTGTTCGTCACCGCTGCATGGGGTGTCGAGGTGTCGCAATACTCATGCGGGGTTGTCGATTGACGCCTCAGCCGGGCGTATTGCAGGATTTCGTTTACCACTGGGAGAGGTGTGACGGTCGCCGCTGCTTGAGGTGTCGTGACGCAGACGGCGGCGCGGTGTTAGCTGCGCGCGCACATCGCCGCCGGCCGGCCGCGCCGGCTCGGTTGCGCCGTGGCCTTGGATGCGGCAGGTTGTGCAGAGTGCGTGCGTCGACCGCTGTCAGTGTTCAAGTTGCCGTTGAGTTGCGAAAGGCTGTCAATCGTGCTGTCGTGATCAGAGTTATAAGTACCGAATCGTGAGTGCGTTCTTTCGTGCGTTCTTTTGATCTTAGAAATGTAGTTAGGTGTGAATTTGTGATCGATAAACATTAGGTATGATAGCGTCTATATGTTTCATGGCCTCTCGTCACAACCAATTGTATTGATTATCCGGTCGGAGCTACACCGACCAAGCTTCTATAAACATATGAATATACGTAGCTAACTGTTGATCCATAGTAACTATGATTATTTATGAGTATGCTTGATGAAGATGATTTGTGATGTTAATGTTGATACATGGATCTGTTTACAATAATTCACGGTTTTGTTAATACAACGGTTTTGCACGGAAATGTACTAATTTTGAGTTGCTCAGATTGGGAAGGTTGGCGCGAGTGGTCAGAGTCAGGTCAGAGTGCTCAGATTGGCATGAGTCTTGCGAGTTGCGACACGTCTCTGAGCCGGCGCCTGGCGGCGGCCGCCGCCCGCCATGCGTCTGCGTCACGACACTCCAAGCAGCGGCGACCGTTACACCTCTCCCAGTGGTGAACGAACTCCTGCAATACGCCCGGATGAGGCGTCAATCGACACCCCCGCATGAGTATTGCGACACCTCGACACCCCATGCAGATGTGACGTTGCTCCTCTCCCAAAGGTAAATGAACTCCCACAATACGCCCGGCTGAGACGTCAATCGACACCCCACGCATGCGTATTGCGACACCTCGACACCCCATGCAGCGGTTATCAAGAGTGTTCCGTTAAACCTATACACCCCATGCAGCGGCGATTACGGTTGTTCCTGTACACCTCCCTGAGTGCTAAACAAAACACCTTCCAGGCGACGTATTTTAGGTTGTGTGGGCATCACACGGGCTATGGGTGTCGACACCCTGCGCGGGTGTTGCTTTTTTTGTGAGTGCAGGCCCATATTACATGCAAACATTACCCTTAATTGCTGATTTATATTCTGGACATAGATCGACATAAAAATGTTATTCATGTAAAATAAATATACTGTTCGACACACAGACGATGAGTTACTTTTCCCATATACAAACGAATGCGTACATTCTCGCATACATTGGATACATTTGTACAACTTTAGTGTCGTTCAGCATTCCAAAACTCAGCATCGAACCATGTCATCCTGATATTTGACCTAGACGACTCATACTTGTTAGAATCCGTAGCTGGTGGACGGAGTACGGGAGCCGCTGCTGGGAGCTCCGTAGCCGCTGCTGGGGGCGGCAGCCGCAGCCGGCTGGCTGTAGCGGCCTCCAGGGGCGTCAGCAGCAGCACCAAAGCCGCCGGTAGCGGCCGGGGCGCCGTAGCCGGTGTTGGCTCCGCCGTACTGGCCGTTCTGGCTGTCCTCGGGGAACTGCGCCTCGCCCTCGTACTTGACGTCAGCCACGAAGCCGGAGTCGCCCTCCACGTAGTAGGTGACGGTCTGGACGCGGGTGTCGGGCAGCAGCACACGGTACTCGCCCTCTACGCGGCGGCCGTCCGACTCCTCCTTGTGGCCGTAGTCGTTGCCCTGGTCGTCCTGCACCTGGTACTCAAACGAGTACGGCTGCGGTGGGAATCCCTCTTTACCGGCACCGTAGCTGTTCTGCTGGCTTCCATAGCTTAGGGAAGCGCTAGCCTGGGGAGCTCCGTAGCTCTGGGCGGCGCTAGTCTGGGGAGCTCCGTAGCTCTGGGAGGCTCCACCGTTCTTCTGGGGAGCTCCGTAGCTCTGGGAGGCTCCACCGTTCTTCTGGGGAGCTCCGTAGCTCTGGGAGGCTCCGCCGTTCTTCTGGGGAGCTCCGTAGCTCTGGGAGGCTCCACCGTTCTTCTGGGGAGCTCCGTAGCTCTGGGAGGCTCCGCCATTCTTCTGGGGAGCTCCGTAGCTCTGCGAAGCTCCACCGTTTCTCTGGGAGGCACTAGCCTGGGGAGTTCCGTAGCTCTGGGAAGCTCCACCGTTCCTCTGGGGAGCTCCGTAGCCCTGGCTGGGACCTGATCTGCCACTTGGTCTGTCGGCAGAGACGGTGGCCACCGCCAGCAGGAGAGTCGCCACGAACACCTGGCGAACAGAATAAGTGAAAGCTACGGAAGTGGCTTAGAGATGAATACAACGACACGTAGATTGCATTCTCTTATTAAACAAAATGATTGGTGAAATTACATACAATCAATAAGGTGCAGCAGTTTGCACTTGATTGGAAACGATGTCCAGAAATATTTCAGCATCCCGGAGACATGGTTCATGAGGAATACAAAATATCACCGATGAAAAGAAGATTTTTACAACGTTTTGTTTTCTCTTCTGAAAACGCAGTCGCACTTGGTTAACGTACCTATACCGGTTGTGCGGCTTACCTTCATTGTCAGTATAGAGCAGAGCGATCTGAGCTGTGCTGTCTCAGATGAGGCTGTGGATGAGACTGATGCGGTGCTGGCCGGCTGCTGCCGTTATATAGGTCCGACCCGGCCCGGTCAGTCACGATCCGGAGGCCATTTTGCAACACACCGTCAATGCCACCACCCAGCTTGCACTGCGGCCACGGTTATTGCTCTGATTTATGTTGTAGGTGGGCGAACGCTTCATTGATGAATCGAATTGGTGAAACGTTGTCGTAAAGGAGTCGAATCGAATTGAACGATTTCTATATTTCAGTTAAGACCTGTAACCCAACCGTCAAAAGTAGGTAGCAGTTAACTGAATGTATTTGTATTACCTGTCAATAAAATACTTGTTATTTGCAATTATATATTCTTGACATTAAAAAGTGATCCACTCACAATCTATTAACTTTCTATTATTTCTTGCTTTCTAAGAGTTCTTCCATTATATTATTTACATTAATTATATTATAATTTATATTAATAATATTATACTTTATTTTAATGTTATTACACTTTCTATTAATTACATTATACTTTCTATTAATTCTATTACACTTTATATTAATTATATTATATTTCTATTCATTATATTATACTTTCTATTAATTTTATTATACTTTATATTAATTATATTATACTTTCTATTCATTATATTATACTTTCTATTAATTGTATTATACTTTATATTAATTATAATATACTTTCTATTAATTAGATTATACTTTCTATTAATTGTATTATACTTTCTATTATTTATATTATACTTTCTATTAATTATATTATACTTTCTGTTAATTGTATTATACTTTATATTAATTGTATTATACTTTCTAATAATTGTATTATATTTTATATTAATTATATTATGGTTTATATTAATTATATTATACTTTCTATTAATTATATTATACTTTCTATTATCCCGGCATTGCCTGGGGTCTTAAACAAACACCATTGACTGGGGGGGGGGGGGGAGGGGGGAACTTTAAACGCCCACCACCACCCAGGTTATCTTCCGAACCAATAATCCCAGCGAGACGCGCAAGGCAGCATTCGAAAGCTCTCAATGATACAAATCTAACACATACTAAACAAAATGTCAAGGTGAGGTCACAAGTCAGGTCACGGTCAGGTCAAAGGTCACATTCGACGTATTTGAGTTTATGGGCTATACTTTCCATCCAAAGCCTTCGATTACGACCATTTTCACACAAAGTGCTGCCAAAGGTATGATAAACATGCCGCATGAGCTAAAGTGAGATTGTTGGCAAAAGTCAAGGTCAATGTCAGGTCACAAAATGTCACTATGTGCAAAATATCTACGAAAATCATGCAACACATGTTTTATGGGTTATTTCCAGCGTATAATTCGATAGTGATAGTCATTTTACCATCTGACTTTATTTACGTGAAGTTAGTGTCAAGTTTCTGTCAAGTTCAGGTCACTGGAGGTCAAAAGTTGAAATTGATCAATCTAAATGAAAAAGTCATGTTGCTAGATTAGTTTTGTCTCATAAATACAGTGCTAGCATTTATTTGTCGGTGTCTGGTCAATAAAAGCAAAAAATGCAATTTCAATATATGACGTCATAATTTACCCATACTTTATATGCCATAAGTCGGTCAAAAATGATATAATTTTAAAATGTGGTATGGTAGTTGCCCATTTGAGGTTCTGTCACATATATTCCGGTTTTTGATATCTGGGAAATATGTAATTTTGTGGGCATTTTCCCCCAAAAAAAACGTTTTTTTTGCATTAGTGTGGGTCAAAAAACCCAAATGTTCAAAATTCCGAGATAATAATGTTGTAGCCCTTGTTATTTGCTATCGTTTGACGTTTCTGGATATCATTTTGATTAAAATATGGCATTTGTACGGTCTGTTAACGTTTAGCTGATTTTGGTGTAAAACTCGTGTGTAGTGACGTCACTAAATTCGTTATAACTCGAATTGTTTGGACGAAATTGCTTTACTTTTTCACAGAAGACGCCAAATCGATGTTGAAGAAGGTACTCGAAGTTGCACGTTGATAGCGCTATTGGTTGTTGAGTTATTACAAAAACTAATCAAGGGGGGCGTTAAAAGCCTCCCCCAGTCAATGGCGGGTTAATTATATTATAATTGATATCAATTCGTTCCTACTTTCTATTCAATTAACAATCAAATCCATCGATTTTACAATATGTTCAGCTCTTTCTCTTCATAATATAATAGGTGGTAGATTCAATAGTGTCTAAAATACGTATACAAATACAAAATATGAACTCGAAAGAGGCAGTCAAAAACAATGTTTTGACAATTTAGGCATAAGAATCAAATCAATTAAATGAATACAACTTTGCGTCGGGAAAATGTTGCAGTATTCCAAAAAGGGCAGCCATTTTGATAGACGTGAGAGCAGGTGCGACGGGACATGACCTCAACCACTTTCCTTTTTTTTGCTGAAATATTTTATTTTGCTTGATGAGGAAAATTCGATATAGCAATTCGATATAACTATACGGATGTAACCCATCCGTATAGTTACGTCAAGATGACATGAGCCTAACCCACAAATATTGCATTCATGGACTATGTTGCTCTCGAAACGAAATCAAAGTTGCACTCCCCCCTCCCCCCCTCCGCTTTTCAAGACACTCCTACATTCTTGGTCATTTGGTTACTTTACAATAGTTGTCTGGTTTTAGTTCATAAATGCTGGTGAAACAAAGATGACATAATTTTGAAAGGATGAATAATGCGTGGCACACAGTTAATTTTACAACACATCCTCAATGCCATGGTCTATTGCTCCATCCAATACCTAAGAGAAGGTGAAATACCAACATATTTTCTTATTCTTTTAATTTACTGACGAGATAACAAGATTTAGCATTAGTCCAGCCAAGATTCAAACACCATAAGAGTCCTCGTTAAAATATTCAAACGCAAGAACGCCGCCGCACTGTTCTTCAGAGAGAAGGGGCTGCAATGCTGATTTTCCCAATTATTTCCTATAGAAACCAAAGTCCAGGGCCCAAAACCCATCCGTATGTAACATCCGCATGTAAGAACCATCCGCATGTAACCCATCCGTAATAATATTGACAACTCCATGAATAAATACTGAGCTACGTTCAGAAGAAGATCAGAAGTTCAGAACTTTTCAGAAGAAGATTAGAAGTTCAGAACTTTTCAGAAGAAGATGGGGGCATGCCCTTCGTTTTCCTTACAATGCCAAATCTACTTGAAATAAATCGGCATACTTAGGTCAACAAAATCAATGAGTTTTTGAACTTTTCCAAACACTCTTGAGAATTTGCCTCATTCAGATCAAATCGTATGGCTGCTCTGATTCTGAAACTAAACGCATGTATCGTCTCCAGGCGCAGAAAGTCCTCAACAACAAATATAAATATTATAGAGAAAAAAAACACAACGAGGAAAAATCATCCAATCAACGTCGCCTTTCCTAGATTTATTCAAACGGTTCGTGACTTCTTTGAACATCAGTCAACCATTTTTGTACTGCCATCAGCACGTCCAAATTCAATCAGCATGAAAGCGAATATAATGTTGTTGTATACAAACGGTCTTGTATTATCGATATAGGTGGACATTGATACAATGCATATACAATATACATCCCCTCACATATGCATTGAACACATTTGTACAAACTTGGCGTTTTGCAGCATTTACAAACTCAGCATCGAGCCATATCATTCTGATCTTTGACCTGGACGTATCATGCTGGTTAGAATCCGTAGCTGGTGGACGGAGTGCGGGAGCCGCTGCTGGGGGCTCCGTAGCCGCTGCTGGGGGCGGCGGCCGCAGCCGGCTGGCTGTAGCGGCCTCCAGGGGCGGCAGCAGCAGCACCAAAGCCGCCGGTAGCGGCCGGGGCGCCGTAGCCGGTGTTGGCTCCGCCGTACTGGCCGTTCTGGCTGTCCTCGGGGAACTGCGCCACGCCCTCGTACTGGACGTCAGCCACGAGACCGGAGTCGCCCTCCACGTAGTAGGTGACGGTCTGGACGCGGGTGTCGGGCAGCAGCACGCGGTACTCGCCCTCCACGCGGCGGCCGTCCGACTCCTCCTTGTGGCCGTAGTCGTTGCCCTGGTCGTCCTGCACCTGGTACTCGAACGAGTACGGCTGCGGGGGGAATTCCTCCTTAACGGCACTGTAGCTGTTCTGCTGGCTTCCGTAGCTCTGGGATGCTCTAGCCTGGGGAGCTCCGTAGCTCTGGGAGGCGCTAGCCTGGGGGGCTCCGTAACTCTGGGAGGCTCCACTGTTCCTCTGGGGAGCTCCGTAGCTCTGGGAGGCTCCACCGTTCCTCTGGGGAGCTCCGTAGCTCTGGGAGGCTCCACCGTTCCTCCGCGGAGCTCCGTAGCCCTGCGGTGAGCCGCAGACAGCAGCCGCCAGCAACAGGGATGCCACGAACACCTGAAGCAGATACAATGTAAGTTACTTCTAAATTAAGGAATACAATTTTAACCATTCTTTTTGTACGTACGTTGTACGTACGTTGGTGGTGAGAACGTACGTTGGTGGTGAGAGCCCCACAAACAAGTAAGCAACAATTTGAGCTAGTTTAAAGGTTTGTGAGTGCAACTGACAACTTTGTTTTGGAACAGCAAAAATCAAAACATTGAGCCACAACTTTCTTCCTCGCATTTCTACTGCTTTACTCACTTTCATGTTTCTCAGCTCTGGACTGTACTGTGCTGGAGGAGACGGTGGATGAGACTGATGCGGTGCTGACCGGCTGCTGTCATTATATAGGTCCGACCCGGCCCGGTCAGTCACGATCTGCTGGCCATTTTGCAACTCGCCGCCAACGTTACTGCCGCTCAACTCAAGGTCACCACGAATGTGATCAACGTTGCTAGGTTATGCGAATGGAGGCCATAGGTTCCCAGACATTATGGCTAAACTGGCTCTCAATTATTCCGGGGACATATTCAGGTTAATCCAAGTTAAACTACAAAAGCCATATTGGTATTTTGTTTGAAGCTGTACCGGCTGGCGGGGGCAGCGGCGGCCGGTGGGCGGCCGCCTGCGCTGACGGCGCTGCCCGGCCCGCTGCGGGCTCCCGTGGACCGGGACAACGCTGTGTACCGGCGAGAGCGGCAGAGCTACTCTGGGCAGAGCCGGCCGGTTAACACGCTGCCGCTGCCTCAGGACGGTGACAGTGGGCAGGACGGACCAAGCTCTAAGCTCTAAGTTGGAACTGTAGCGCATGTGGGGGAGGGTGGATAATTATATGTCGGTGTTGTTTGCCTTGTTGTGAATGTCATTTTATAGGATGCTGTTTATAATTATTTTTAATATAATCAGTTTGTTAGGCAGTAGCATATATGCTGTCTCATGTTATCATCGCCCTGTTATACGTTGAGCTGTAATTTGGTATTTGTACACGGTCCCTTGTCAACTCGTTTATTTATCTTTTTCAACCTATCTGTCGAGCAGCGCAGCGCCCAGCTGGCAGCAGCGTCTCACATACATGCAATATTCCTCTACCGAGTGTCAATATTCCTCTACCGAGTGACAATATTCGTCTACCGAGTGTCTATATTCCTCTACCGAGTGTCTTTATTCCTCTACCGAGTGTCTTTATTCCTCTGACGAATGTCTATATTCCTCTACCGAGTGTCTATATTCCTTTACCGAGTGTCAATATTCCTCTACCGAGTGACAATATTCCTCTACCGAGTGTCTATATTCCTCTACCAAGTGTCTTTATTCCTCTACCGAGTGTCTTTATTCCTCTAACGAATGTCTATATTCCTCTACCGAGTGTCTATATTCCTTTACCGAGTGTCAATATTCCTCTACCGAGTGTCCATATTCCTCTACCGAGTGCCTATATTCCTCTACCGAGTGTCAATATTCCTCGACCGAGTGTCAATATTCCTCAACCGAGTGCCTATATTCCTTTACCGAGTGTCAATATTCTTCAACCGAGTGTCAATATTCCTCTACGGAGTGCCTATTTTCCTCTATCGAGTGTCTATATTCCTCTACCGAGTGTCTATATTTCTCTACTGAGTGTCAATATTCCTCTACCGAGTGCCTATATAACTCTACCGAGTGTCAATATTCCTCTACCGAGTGTCAATATTCCTCTACCGAGTGTCAATATTCCTCTACCGAGTGTCAATATTCCTCTACCGAGTGTCTATATTCCTCTACCGAGTGTCTATACTCCTCTACCGAGGGATTTGAATCCGGTCCCTGGCGCAGCATGTAAAGCACTGTGAACGGCAGCCTACTTGGGACCCTAATTTTCGGCGATAACCTTTGATAGTTCTTTCGATAATGAAAACTTTGAACTTCGGAAAACGAAATATTAGGAAACTTCCCATTGACTCCTAATGTTAAAGAGCATTCGAGCTCGCATAGAGGCTAACGCCCGGTCGCGCTATAGTCCCGCCCTTGATTTGGCCCATGCCACTCGCAACTGACCGGTCACGGGTCGGACAGCACCGGCTCAAATGGGTCAGTGCGGAGCTAAGCTGTGACGTCAGATCATTGCTCCGGCCTTTCATGATATTAAGGTTGGGTAATGTCAAACAAAAAATTAGGGTATTGTAATTTACTCGTAATGCTTAAAGTCGCAAAGGGAATTTATTCGGTGGGTAGACCCACCGACTAATTTCCCTTTGCGACTACATTTTTGTTTGACATTTCCCAACCTTAATAATATAAAATGGCGCAATTTCTCGCAAACGTCCATTGCGAGAAAGTCGTTCATGTCAGTCGATGTCTTCAAAAGTTATCGCTGAAAAATTAGGGTCTCACATGGTCTCCCGTTCACAGTAGGTCTTTCCGCTGTGCCAGATTGCCACCCATTACAGACGGGAGGCCGACACCACTGGCTTTGTCTCGTTGAGACGCGTTCAGTAATATGAAACAGAAGATACCTGGGACATTGCATAACCTTGACCTGATGTTAACTTTTGGATTTTACATAACCCTGTCTTCCAGTATGTGATTGAAAGTGTTTCGGCAGGAGAGACACGATGCCGTTGAAATAACTATTACATAGTTATAAAGTAAAAAGTAATTGATACAAATCAAGATTATAACATTGAATACCCATCGTTAACTTCCTGACCTCCAGACTCCGCATCTCAAATTATTCACTTGATCCAGAGCATGGATGACATCCTGGCGATTACATTTGTAAGTTTACGATTCCTTATCTCCATTTGTTCCTTCCTGTCATAATTCACCAGATATCTAATGTTCCAAGACTCCCGGGGCAAACTCGAAAAGTTGAAAATGACCTTTGATGACCTATGGTGACCATAAAATTGACCTTAGTCAAAATAGGAATGAAATAGTTCGACATTAGCTCCCATGAGTTATCTAACCCACGTCCGCTTTGAAATGCGGTTTGAATTAGTTCATGATAAACCAGTAAAACGTCCCTAATGGATCGGGAACCGAGCGGGTGGTTTTAAGCGTTCTTTCCCAATGTGAAAGAGTACTTGAGTAAAATATGACATGCCAAATTGCTTCCCACTGTGTTGGTTACAATTCGTTTTGCCCTGTTGTCATGGAAACGCCACGCTTCGAGGTGTCTTCATTTCCTGAGTCAGCATTTTCAAAGGTAACAACTGTTTGCTTTGCTTGCAGGTTTAGCTTGACCAACGGAACATGCTCCACACTCCTACGATTTTGCGGCCGGGGAGGGATGGCCTGTCGCTCGCCGGCCACAGGCGGTCACGTGACCGGTCAGGTCAGCCGGGGCCGGCCGAGTGCGCAGCGGGTGGGTGGTGGCCGCAACCACCATCATATAGGGAATACGGGGTTGTACGTTGGCGCACACTGCACCTAGCCCGACAACACATAATTTAACAACTTGAATACGATACTTTTACGACATGAATATTTATGTGTGTATGTTTGCAGTCACATAGACCGATTAACCCTCGCACTGCAGTGGGGGGGGGGGGGGGGATTTCCGCCACCCCCCCTCAGGTTTTTCAAAGATAGGGGAAAATGGCGGCGCGCAGCGCTGCTGGGTTTTGGCACACCTGTTAGGACATCAATTGCACACACTTTGCAAAAAAAATAACCTCAGGTCATCTCAGGTCAGGTCACCAGACCAGGTCAAGTGACCCCACCTCCAAAAATGTTTGCCGTTCTGCCAAAGCCAGAGTTTTTCACCGATCAGTTTGAAACTTACAGGATGTGATGAAGGCATAGGTACTTATAATTCGTTTAGCTTGAAATTTGATATCGGTGACCTAAGGTCAGGTCAATTTCGTAACCTTCCCATAATAAGTCAATGGGGAAATATACAAATGCTTCCTATTTCAAGAATATGCATGATATTAGTCCAATTACTTCTGGATCATGTTATCATAGAATATGAATGATGATCCAAGTGTAAGTTTTGTTCAGTGACCCCTATTGGGTCATTTGAGGTCATGCGAGGTCACCATCACTTTTTTGTCGATACCTCCGGACATAATGAAGATAGAGAAGTAAAACAGACATCAATGTGTTTGTCTCGTCGAGACACGTCTTCTCATATGTAGCATGCCCTACTTTGGTCACCACTTGAGCTTGACCTGAGGTCAATTTTTGTAACTTAAGAAGGTCCCCATCTCAATCATTCGAAGCGCCTTGACAAGATAAACACAATGGCTCAAACAGTTTTTCGTTATCGTTATTAAGTACAAAGTAAATAGCGAAAAACGATTTAGCAAAAAAATGCATTTTTTTCTTTTTTACCTCTGGAGCCTCAATTGTTGACCTGAGATCAAATTTGAGGATATTTTCCCGATTGAAAACTTCACTGGCTGGCGTTTGCTTTTTCTGTTTGTTTCTAACTAGCATAGTTTCTGAGATATATGGGAATTTCTGGAGCGATGTCCTAAAACAGGAAAAACTGGAAAAATTGACCTTTGATGACCTCTGATGACCTCAATTTTGACCTGACCTAAAACAAAATTGAAATAATTTCGACAGAACATGTATTAGACTATCAAATGCCGTTTTCTGCTTCTCGCTATGTAGCGTAGTTTTCGAGATTCAGGGGGGGGGGGGGAGTTCGTGTTCGGCGCAAAGCTGGAGCGATGTCCTAAAACAGAAAAACTGGCAAATTTTACCTTTGATGACCTCTGGTGACCTCAATTTTGACCTGACCTAAAAGAAAACTGAATACTTTCGATAGAACATGTATCAAGCTATCAAGTTCCGTTTTCCGCTTTTCGCTATGTATCGTAGTTTTCGAGATCTTAGGGGGAGGGGGGGGGGGGGGGGGGGAAATCAACCCCCCTGCAGTTCGTGTTCGGCGCAAAGGCCCTGCAGTGCGTGGGTTAATTGCAAAGACATAAGCTTCTGAAAACCACATGGATACGGTCGGGCCACTCATACGTAGATTGTCCGCCTAGTTCAGGCAGATCTCACCTTGCTCGTTAAAAAGGACGCGAAAACAGATAAGTTATTTGGGAGTGGTGTAAGATTTGATGAAATTTGCCCCCAAACTAACTTCTTTTGACCGTTTGAATCCGGCCTTGGAAAGAGCTGTTTTATAATCATGGCGGAGATGGACATAAATATGCTGTTTATATCAAATAAATATATTTACAGGCAAACAAGGACATCCCCATCATAATTCAATAGCATTAATACATTAATGCACACACACACACACACACACACACACACACACACACACACACACACACACACACACACACACACACACACACACACACACACACACACACACACACACACACACACACACACACACACACACACACACACACACACACACACACACACACACACACACACACACACACACACACACACACACACACACACACACACACACACACACACACACACACACACACACACACACACACACACACACACACACACACACACACACACACACACACACACACACACACACACACACACACACACACACACACACACACACACACACACACACACACACACACACACACACACACACACACACACACACACATTGAACACACTTCGTATCGTTCAGCATTTGTAAACTGCAAACTTGCACCGGACCATGTTATTCTGATCTTTGACCTGGACGTATCATGCTTGTTAGAATCCGTAGCTGGTGGACGGAGTACGGGAGCCGCTGCTGGGAGCTCCGTAGCCGCTGCTGGGGGCTCCGTAGCCGCTGCTGGGGGCGGCGGCCGCAGCCGGCTGGCTGTAGCGGCCTCCAGGGGCGGCAGCAGCAGCTCCAAAGCCGCCGGTAGCGGCCGGGGCGCCGTAGCCGGTGTTTGCTCCGCCGTACTGGCCATTCTGGCTGTCCTCGGGGAACTGCGCCTCACCCTCGTACTGGACGTCAGCCACGAAGCCGGAGTCGCCCTCCACGTAGTAGGTGACGGTCTGGACGCGGGTGTCGGGCAGCAGCACGCGGTACTCGCCCTCCACGCGGCGGCCGTCCGACTCCTCCTTGTGGCCGTAGTCGTTGCTCTGGTCGCCCTGCACCTGGTACTCGAACGAGTACGGCTGCGGCGGGAATTCTTCCTTACCGGCACCGTAGCTGTTCTGCTGGCTTCCGTAGCTCTGGGAGGCGCTAGCCTGGGGAGCTCCGTAGCTCTGGGAGGCTCCACCATTCCTCTGGGGTGCTCCGTAGCTCTGGGAAGCACTAGCCTGGGGAGGTTCGTAGCTCTGGGAGTCTCCACCGTTCCTCTGGGGAGCTCCGTAGCTCTGGGAGGCTCCACCTTTCCTCTGGGGAGCTCCGTAGCTCTGGGAGGCTCCACCGTTCTTCTGGGGAGCTCCGTAGCTCTGGGAGGCTCCTCCGTTCTTCTGGGGAGCTCCGTAGCTCTGGGAGGCTCCTCGGTTCTTCTGGGGAGCTCCGTAGCTCTGGGAGGCTCCTCCGTTCTTCTGGGGAGCTCCGTAGCTCTGGGAGGCTCCTCCGTTCTTCTGGGGAGCTCCGTAGCTCTGGGAGGCTCCTCCGTTCTTCTGGGGAGCTCCGTAGCTCTGGGAAGTGCTAGCCTGGGAAGCTCCGTTGCTCCGGGATGCTCCTCCGTTCCTCTGGGGAGCTCCGTAGCTCTGGGAGGCTCCTCCATTCCTCTGGGGATCTCCGTAGCTCTGGGAAGCACTAGCCTGGGGAGCTCCGTAGCTCTGGGAGGCTCCGCCGTTCCTCTGTGGAGCTCCGTACCTCTGGGAGGCTCCTCCGTTCTTCTGGGGGGCTCCGTAGCTCTGGGAGGCTCCTCCGTTCTTCTGGGGAGCTCCGTAGCTCTGGGAAGTGCTAGCCTGGGAGGCTCCGCCGTTCCTATGTGGAGCGCCGTAGCTCTGGGAGGCTCCACCGTTCCTCTGGGGAGCTCCGTAGCCCTGGCTCAGACCGGATCTACCCTGTTGCCCATCAGCAGAGACGGCGGCCACCGCCATCAGAAGAGTTATCACGAACACCTGACGGATAATAACATACGAGGTTTGAAGATGAACACGACGCGAAGGATGCATATCAATATAACTTATCTGACTCGGATTTTACTAACGAATATTGTAAGCTTCCTTTACTAAATATTTAACCCCATGAGGTAAATTTGTCAGTCAATAGAAGTAAATACATTAATGGATGTGAATATATAACGCAATGAGTTTTACTGTTGGGATGATCTATGAGGCCTCGAAAACAAGTAAAAATATACACGATTTTAACGGACATTTTCTACGGTAGACATTAAGCGCTTGCATGCCCATTATATGACTCGAAACTTCTGTTGGACGACCTACCTTCATATTCGTCAGTATAGAGCAGAGCCGAGATGAGCTGTGCTGTCTCGGATGAGGCTGTGAATGAGACTGATGCGGTGCTGACCGGCTGCTGCCGTTATATAGGTCCGACCCGGCCCGGTCACTCCCGATCCGGAGGCCACCTTGCAACACACTGGCAATGCCACTACCCAGTTCGCACTACGAACACACAACCAAACCTCTTATTCACGGCAGGAGACTGACTTTAGACGTGAAAAGTCGCTGGTTTGATAGAATAATGTGACGGAATGGTCATGTTTCCGATTGTGCCTGATGAAGGTGTGAAATGATCCAGTAAATATCACACAACACAAACCATTATCCGAAATAAACTTGACTCAGCTTTCATGTCATTCAATGTTTGACTGGAAATATTGAAATTGCAGACAAAACTGCCTTTGAAATCCGTTTTAGTGGGGATTGTGTTCTGCAATTCGTCCTCATAAAAACTTACCGATATATTTTCTGTTGCTAATGAAAACTCTTATCATTATTTCAACTTTGCCTGATTCGTGTTAAATATGTAATGTGTAGATGTACATTCAGGTATTTTCGCTTGATGTTTTCGTAATATCTTCTTACAATGGAGGAAATAAAGGAAGGTTGTATGAAAAATGTTGATAAGTTTTTACCTGTGTCGTATGCTGACAGAGTTTCACTCTTCAGTCTTCTCATTAATCTGCGCCCCGCTAGGGTATTCAGCGGAACACCCCCGCTTGGGGGGGGGGGCAGATTATGTCCCCTTGTTATCTTTCGAACCAATAACTGCAGCGAAACGCACAAGGCGGCAATGGAAAGCTCTCAATGAGTCGCATCTAAAACATTTTAAAGCATTTAGAAATTGTCAAAATACGGTCACATCTCAGGTTACAGTCAGGTAAAAGTTCAAAACCGAGTTATTTCAGTTGATGGGCCATACTTTCCATTCAAATCCATGGCCACCATTATCACATAAAGTGCTCTCAAAGGTATAATAATCTCCGGCATAAGCGAAAGTGAGATTGTAAATACAAGGTCAAGGGCAAGGTCAGATCACGAAAGGTCACTATTGACAACAGGTCTACGAAAGTCATGCGACACATGTTTTGAGTTATTTTACACATATGATTCGATAGTAGTAGCCAATAGCAATTTACACAACCTGACCTCATATAATGCCGCTTAAGTGAAGTTCAGGTCAAGGTCAGGTCACATAAGGTCAATATTGGAAATTGATTAATATAAATAAAAAGGCATGTTTCTAGACCACTGGTCTCAGAAATACAGTAGCGGTATTAATTTGTCTTTATGTGGTTACTAAAAGCAAAAAAACGCACTTCCAAAAACTGACGTCATGAGTTACTGATACTTAGCCTTATTCCCTGCGGGTGGCCAGAATTACGTTAACCTGCGGGGGGCAGATTCTGCCCCCCCCCCCCCCCCGAGATCTCGAGAACCGCTCGGTTGATGTCGATGAGACAAACACCATTCAATTCGTCATTAAAAGATTTTGGACCGCGACATTTTTTTTTGTTCTAAAAAATTGTCAGGGGCCAAAAAATACGAAACTTTTGGGTGTTTTTTTTAAAGGTTATTTTGGTCATGTGGTTCGACCGATTTTGATGCAGCAAAAGGTTTTGAGCTTGAAATGCACTGGTCTTCAAAATACGCAAACTACGAAGGAAGTATGCGCCACACAACCGCATTCGTAACACCCTCTCGAAAACAGGAGCCTGGCACCGCTTCTGCTGGGTCTATTTTCTTAAAATTTTGACACAACACGTGTTAATCAATGGTGGGAAAAGTCTACAAATTTAAAGACGCTAGGCGCAGCAGTTTAGGAGCAGCAAATTAAAAACCACCGGGGAGGGGCAGAATCTCCCGCAGGGAAGGGGTTAATAGGGTTAGGGAGCCATAATAGTAGAGCGGCGAAGCAAAAAATTCCTACGCTTTTTGACAAAGTTTTGCTAATTTCACAACGGTTTTGCAATTGTATGAAGTGAATTTTGTTATGTGGAGGCAACCTGGATTTTGCCCATGAGGCACGTGCCGGTCCCAGAAATGGCGAGGTACCTTCATTTTTTGGAGCATGCTAGTAACTTGTATTATGCCCTGCCGTTCTTGTTCTATGTAAGGTATAACTTTTTGGAGTGTTGGGCCTTATAGCTGATAAATTACTTGACCTTGGCACGTGATGGCGTGGACTGCAACCTGGTGTTGCCGCTGCTGGAGCTTCTTTTAGCAGGACACTTTCTCTTTTTTTTAGCAATTGACTTTGCGCCGTTTATCCTGGTGTTACTAAATTAACAGATTGTGCTCAGCTATAGTATTTAGAGAGCTCACATATTCTTCTATCTTGTACCACGAGCTGGTTTGAAATATGCCGCTGGTTTTGTTGTCAGGGGATTAAAATGCGCGCGCGCCTAAACCACAAAATATCAAAATCGACATACATCGTGTCGAGTGCAAATCAATTATGACCAAGGCCTTAATTGACAAACCAAATTTCATCACAATCGGATCAGAGGATTCTGAAATATAAAAGAGGGGTGTACACGTGCGCACGTGCTGAGAGATGCCGGCACGGATGAGTGCAAAGCGCTTCCCAGCCATGCCTTAGTCGACATACAATATTTCATCACAATCGGATAGGAAGTTTCTGATATATGAAATAGGGGTGTGCACTTGCGCACGCGCAACATGCAACTCGAATAATAGTATATTTAAGTGCATCATCCATACGTGCGCTATCGCCACATTTGTTCGCATACTGAGTGGGATCGCATATGTCGAAGATGTTGACAAAGATTTAGAACTGCAGTGTTCTCAGTTCACTTCCAACGTCAATAGCGGTACAGACTGAAGGTGCTTGCACGCGCAGCGCTCGGACAAATGGCTGTCCTCGGTGGTAACATGCCTTGTCTGTGTCACAGGTTATATTTCATCGTGATGAGACTTTTCTGGGCCCATATAACCCATTTTAACGATACATATGATTACAATTAGGGGAAATCACAGCTGAGCTTGTTTGATTTTCAAACGTGAAGGTACATGGGTTAAAGTTGGGACGTTCGTTCACCCCATGCGAAAGAAACTGCCACCTTTGCATTTCTTCATATTTGTCAGTTGCATTGATATGTCACAAACACGATATTAACTGGCAACTGCGTGGTCGGGAGCCGGGGCCTAAAGCATATACATCGTGTCGATTTTGATATTTTGTGGTTTAGGTGCGCGCATTTTAACCCCTCTGACAACAAAACCAGCCTCATATTTAAAACCAGCTCGTGGTACGAGATAGAAGGATATGTGAGCTCTCTAATTACTATAGCTGAACACAATCTGTTAATTTAGTAACACACCAGAATAAACGGCGCAAAGTCAATTGCTGAAAAAAACGAAAGTGTCCCGCTAAAAGAAGCTCCAGCAGCGGTAGCACCAGGTTTCAGTTCACGCCATCACGTGCCAAGGTCAAGTCATTTGTCAGCTATAAGGCCCAACACTCCAAAAAGTTCTACCTTACATAGAACAAGAACGGCAGGGCATAATACAAGTTACTAGCATGCTCCAAAAAATGGAGGTACCTAGCGCTTTCTGTGCCCGGCACTGTGCCCGGTTTCTGTGCCCGTTTTTTTTCGTCGTCCATACGTTATTCTCTAATCTAAATTCTGTTTTATATCTTTGACAATTTTGATTTTGTAGAATTTTGTCAACAAAATCAGTTTCTTGCGTATTGGGGGTCAAAAACTCAAAATGTTGAACACTTGAGATCGCCATTTTGAAGAGAATGTTATTTTTCTTTTGGCGTTTGTATTAGCAATGTGCTTCAAATCTCGATTTTATACGAATTTGCAAACATTTATCGTTTTTCCAACAAAAATGGCATCCAGTTCTTTGGATATTAAGCCAAAAGACACGTTAATCACAAGACCCATTGTTCTGGTGATCTAATCGCTTGGTGTGATTCAATTTGATTTGTTTGAGTGATCTTTTTTCGATCTGTCACGATGGAAGCGTGCAATTGGCATTTATAATATTTAGTCATGGAATAGTATATCCAATAAAATCAACTTCAGCATCCTTCAATTATTCAGAGCTGTAGAATATATTCTACATTTTATGTTTCATCTGAAATATGTCGTCACCAGATTCCGGATTTAACGAAAGTAACATTACAACCATCGGAGTTCAGGGACGTCTATTGCCGTACAGAATGTCACGTGTTTTCTTTGTTCCGTGCTCATTGAGAGCAAACAAAACATTTGGAGCAAAATTGTTGTGAACGCCTTCGACACTAAATATCTCTAATACATTTGGTTATAATTAATCCTAATCTTATAATGGTCACACCACTTTAGATATCTCAACCAAAAACTTCCGCCTGGGCTGTTCAAGTGTAGGCTGTAGGGTTCATATGATGTTTGTTGTTGTGGATAAGTCCAACTGTATACTAGTCAATACGGTGCACATTGTGCGGGCATTTGGCATTTGGCGCGACATAATTGTGTATCTGCTTTCCCTGGGATTCAGATGTCTTACATAAACATGAGCTTGCATAAAATGCTGTCTGATGCATTCACGATTGTCTTGCAGAGATTCTCCGCATTTTGTATCATAATCATCACGACTTGAAGTATTGCAAAATAGCCGAACAATACAACTGTATATTGACCCGAACTCCGGTGCTACAGCTCTGATGTAGATGCATGTTATGTGATGTTATGGATGTCATTGAAGAGCATTTAAATGTCGTGATATTTATATATTTTGGGTATGCCTGATGACCAAATTCACCAAACATTGAACATGTTATTACAAACAAAAATGTTACCCCATAAAAACGTTCCGTTAATAAAGTTATCTATATGCTCTTATTTAGCTAATCTTGCAACATATCGTGACACAAGTCAATGGCAATGCAGTAGCTACAAATCGAAGCGAAACCATAATCACAGGTAAAATTTGCAGTTATATCACTACAATTGTTTCATCATGGGGGCGTTTGAAATGCGATACTCAGCACAATATTACATAGAACATTGAAGCCCTGGTAATAAACACCGCTAAACGCATGCGTAGCCTTTCGTACGAAGGCCTTCGTTCTAGCCCGGACACGCTCAGCGCTGGTTAACGACTGAACCCGGCAGCCCGCCATCCGGTCAGACAGGTCTTGTGAAATGTCAGCCGGCCAGCCAATCAGAGAGTCGTTGCTGGTCGGCGCATCCCACCGCCCACGAGGCACTCCGCACCCGGGAACGTTGGGCGACATGCGATACAAAAATGACGATAACTTCCAAAGGCGCAGGAATGTGCAGCCAAATTAGCAGTGGTTCGATACAATATTGTCCATGTCAACTAAAAATCATGTTTGCAGCGCAGGCACTAGTATGCATTTTAATATCGGCACTTGCAAAGATGAAGTATTAAAAAACCCGTGGTCATTTTTGACACCTCTCATAAAATGTCTAATAAATAATGCAAAATGCATTCCTGGAAAGGCTAACATGAGTTTTCACAAAGAGCATGACTCACCTCTTATGAACGAACACATAATAACTCGTTCAGCATTGTAATTTGTAAGTTATTTCATTTTGAGCTTTGAACAAAGAACTAGATGTCGGTACCGCTTCTCCGTTCAAAGTTCCGTGTTCATGCTCACCTATACGAAAAACGATTCATGCTAGCGGATATATATTGTCATTTTTGGATTCTATGGACAATTTTGTGTCTAACTACAACTATTTTTTGCATCGAGTAGAAAGTCACAAAAATGCATTTTTTCGCGCTAAATGCCGCTTCCCACTCATTGTGCGGTGGTGTGACGCATACTATTGGACTAAAGATTAACCGCATGCTATCTGATTGCCAGAAAACCGTTTAAGAATTTGACCAACATCCCATTGTGTTGACTGTTTCTTGCTTTAACCTTGCCTCATGCTTGTCCGTCTTCTAGTAAAAACAAAAACTACCATTTACTTCTCCGTAATACTCCTGGCTGCGGCTGCCTTCATTTTGCAGTGATTTTTTTCAATGTTCAGCTAAACAAGTTTGCTTCAAAACAAAAATCTTAGGACTTGTTCTGGCAAATGTTCATGGATAATGCGTCTCACTTCTTACATTTCGCACCTAAATATACCTATCTGTCGTACCTAAATATGCCTATTAGGTACCCATGTTTAAAGTGCGCTGGATTTGCACAGTCATTCTCAGATGTATGTTTTGAATCTGTCACATGTGGCATTATCGGGTTTATCTGAGAGTTGACTGTAGTTGTGACGTCTAATTTCATTCAAACGTTTTTATATAAAGTTGATTTAAGTAGGTGATTAGCTTCTCAAGCCCAAACTACATGCAACTTTGCAAGCATAACCATTACTTAAAGTGACCATGTAATTGAGTTTTTGCCGTCTAACAATGCGAAGAATGATTTATTTTGATGTTTTCTAGTAAAGTTGAGAGGAATTAAAATTAAAAGAGAGGGTATGAGATAAAATAAAACACGGTCTGTGCGAGCTGATATATATTCTGGGCATAGATGGACAAATGTTATTTATGTAAAATAAATATACTGATTGACACAACAGACGATCACTTACCTTGCACGTTTACAAACGCATGAACACATTCTCACACACATTGAACACATTTGTACAACCATAGCGTCGTTCAGCATTTGTAAACTCAGCACCGGACCATGTTATTCTGATCTTTGACCTAGACGTCTCATGCTTGTTAGAATCCGTAGCTGGTAGACGGAGTGCGGGAGCCGCTGCTGGGAGCTCCGTAGCCGCTGCGGGGGGCGGCGGCCGCAGCCGGCTGGCTGTAGCGGCCTCCAGGGGCGGCAGCAGCAGCACCAATGCCGCCGGTAGCGGCCGGGGCGCCGTAGCCGGTGTTGGCTCCGCCGTACTGGCCGTTCTGGCTGTCCTCGGGGAACTGCGCCTCGCCCTCGTACTGGACGTCAGCCACGAAGCCGGAGTCGCCCTCCACGTAGTAGGTGACGGTCTGGACGCGGGTGTCGGGCAGCAGCACGCGGTACTCGCCCTCCACGCGGCGGCCGTCCGACTCCTCCTTGTGGCCGTAGTCGTTGCCCTGGTCGTCCTGCACCTGGTACTCGAACGAGTACGGCTGCGGCGGGAATTCTTCCTTACCGGCACCGTAGCTGTTCTGCTGGCTTCCGTAGCTCCGGGAGGCGCTAGCCTGGGGAGCTCCGTAGCTCTGGGAGGCTCCACCGTTCCTCTGGGGAGCTCCGTAGCTCTGGGAAGCTCCACCATTCCTCCGCGGAGCTCCGTAGCCCTGCGGTGAGCCGCAGACAGCGGCCGCCAGCAACAGGGATGCTACGAACACCTGAAGCAGATACAATGTAAGGTACTTCTAAATTAAGGAATACATTTTAACCATTCTTTTTGCACCAAACATGTCAATATGATAAATCTTGGTTACTGGGAAGGAAAGTTCCTATCTGTGTTCTATATTTTCAAGCTATTGAACTAAAAAGAACGTACGTTGGTGGTGAGAGCCCCACAAACAAGTAAGCAACAATTTGAGCTAATTTAAAGGTTTGTGAGTGCAACTGACAACTTTGTTTTGGAACAGCGAAAATCAAAACATTGAGCCACAAATTTCTTCCTCGCATTTCTACTGCTTTCCTCACCTTCATGTTTCTCAGCTCTGGACTGTACTGTGCTGGAGGAGACTGTGGATGAGACTGATGCGGTGCTGACCGGCTGCTGCCGTTATATAGGTCCGACCCGGCCCGGTCAGTCACGATCTGCGGGCCATTTTGCAACACGCCGCCAATGTTACTGCCGCTCAACTCAAGGTCACCACGAATGTGATCAACGTTGCTAGGTTATGCGAATGGAGGCCATAGGTTCCCAGACATTATGGCTAAACTGGCTCTCAATTATTCCGGGGACATATTCAGGTTAATCCACGTTAAAATACAAAAGCCATATTGGTATTTTGTAACACTCAAATACCTTTATGATAAGCTTAGTTTGTTAGTTTGTAGCATAAATGTTGTCTCATGTTAGCATCGCCCTGTTAATAAAAGACATAACAGAAAAGTGCAACAAAGAGCCTCTTGGGCCCATCCGAGGTTGCACCCCACCCCACCCCCCCCCCCCCCTCCACCAGTCTCGCCCCTTCAAATCACCTTACTCTACCTGCATAAAAGAAGGCTAATCCCACGAGTATTTATGAACTAATCCCTTCTCTGTAAAGTATTTATCTAATCTAATTTTGAAGGAAACAAGTGTCACTGCATCAGCGACATCCCCTGGTAGCATATTCCAATGTCCTACAACCCTTCTACTGAAAAATGACTGTCGTAGCCTAGTCCTACTTTGTTTCATAATGAGTTTATGCTGATGACCTCTACCTCGATTTTCCCTATTGAACTCAAACATACCCTTTAAATATCCAGAATGCTGACTATTTACAAATTTGAAGACTTCATTTAGATCTCCTCTTAGCCTTCTATATCTAAGTGAAAACATACCCAATTTCCTTAATCTATCTTCATAAGGTAAACTACCAAGACAATTAACCATTTTTGTTGCCCTTTTTTGAACTCTTTCTAACAACCAGCAATCTTTCTCATATGTTGGAGACCAGGCTTGTACACAATACTCCAAATGTGGTCTAACGTATGCACGTTGTGTGCACGTATGTTATACGTTGTGCTGTAATTTGGTATTTGTACGCTGACCCTACGCCCTTGTCAACTCATTTATTTATCTTCTTCAACCTATCTGTCGAGCAGCGCAGCGACCAGCTGGCAGCAGCGTCTCACATACATGCAATATTCCTATACCGAGTGTCAATATTCCTCTACCGAGTGACAATATTCCTCTACCGAGTGTTAATATTCCTCTACCGAGTGTCAATATTCCTCTACCGAGTGTCTACATTCCTCTACCGAGTGTTAATATTCCTCTAACGAATGTCAATATTCCTCTACCGAGTGTCAATATTCCTCTACCAAGTGTCTATATTCCTCTACCGAGTGTCAATATTCCTCTACCGAGTGTCAATAGTCCTCTACCGAGTGTCAATATTCCTCTACCGATTGTTAATATTCTTCTACCGAGTGTCTATTCCTCTACCGAGTGTCTATATTCCTCTACCGAGTGTCAATATTCCTCTACCGAGTGTCAATAGTCCTCTACCGAGTGTCAATATTCCTCTACCGAGTGTTAATATTCCTCTACCGAGTGCCAATATTCCTCTACCGAGTGTCTATAATCCTCTACCGAGTGCCTATACTCCTCTACCGAGTGTCTATATTCCTCTACCGAGTGTCAATATTTATCTACCGAGTGCCTATATTCCTCTACCGAGTGTCAATATTCCTCCACCGAGTGTCAATATTTCTGTACCGAGTGCCTATATTCCTCTACCGAGTGTCAATGGTCCTCTACCGAGTGTCTATATTCCTCTTCCGAGTGTCAATATTCCTCTACCGAGTGTTAATATTCCTTTACCGAGTGTCTATATTCCTCTACCGAGTGTCAATATTTCTCTACCGAGTACCTATATTCCTCTACCGAGTGTCAATATTCCTCTACCGAGTGTCAATATTCCTCTACCGAGTGCATATATTCCTTTACCGAGTGTCAATATTCCTCCACCGAGTGTCAATAATCCTGTACCGAGTGTCAATATTCCTCTACTGAGTGCCTATATTCCTTTACCGAGTGTCAATATTCCTCTACCGAGTGTCAATATCCCTCTACCGAGTGTCTATATTCCTCTACCGAGTGTCTATGTTCCTCTACCGAGTGTCAATATTCCTCTACCGAGTGTCTATATTCCTCTACCGAGTGTCTATACTCCTCTACCGAGAGATTTGAACCCGGTCCCTGTCACAGCATGTAGAGTACTGTGAATGGCAGACCACTTGGGACCCTAATTTTCGGCGATAACTTTTGATAGTTCTTTCGATAATGATAACTTTGAACTTCGGAAAAACGAAATTTTAGGAAACTTACCATTTACTCATAATGTTAAAGAGCATTCGAGCTCGCATAGAGGCTAACACCCGGTCGCGCTATAGTCCCGCCCTTGATTTGGCCCATGCCACTCGCAACTGACCGGTCACGGGTCGGACAGCACCGGTTCAAATGGGTCAGTGCGGAGCTAAGCTGTGACGTCAGATCATTGCTCCGGCCTTTCATGATATTAAGGTTGGGTAATGTCAAACAAAAAATGGCATATATTTATGCACATGCAACACGGCGAACGAGTATGAATATGCAGTAATAAGCGATAACATATGAATGCACATGCTTCCCAACGACACTCCTTGCATATAACAACAGACTATCTGACTACATTTTTGTCTCTTTTTTTAAAAATTTAAGGCACTTCGGCCCACTCGGACCATTGCGTGCCTGTTGCCTGACTACATGTCAACCCCTGCACCCCATCAACTGACAGTCGGTCTGGGCGGGGACGGCGGTGGGGACTCGTGCGGGGCGGCCACCGGCGCGGCGGTGGCTGCCGGCAGAAGGGCAGACGCCAGCTCCGCCGCACTCAGCTCCGATAGGGCTTTCGAGCTTCTGGCGGCGTAGCAAAGCATGTAGGCTGTTGCATCTTGGACCCTGGCGGCTGTACACTCCTGGACATGAATGTCGTCGGTGAGGAACCAGCTGGCGGCCGGCTGGTTGAGACAATAGGCAGTGCAGTGGCCGCTGTGTTGGCCACCATGGTGCTCCACCACCCCGTACAGGTCGTACACCATGCCATGCGTGTTCAGGTGCGGGCAGGTCGCAATCTGACTCAGGTCAAGGTCGCGTAGTGGGAATGCCACTGGCGCATGGGCCTTCCGTGCGGTGGTGCCAGTGAAACTGAACCATTTCAGATGGAAGATAATGACCGGTGGTAGGCGGCAGAAGTCTAACTTATTGTTGGCATCCTGGCTATGCCGACAGTTCAGGCATCGCCAGTCATTGATTAGGTCACCGGAGAGGTACTGATCGAGACTGTTATGCATACATCCACTACCTGCTGTCGCTACCGGCAGCAGAAGTGACAGCAGCGAGAATGTCTCGAATTTGGCCGACTCAAACCCGCAGGCAGTGCAGCACAGTGTCGACTTTTGCAGGCCGAGGAAAAGTCGCGTCACAATTGAGTCATTGGAGCTCTTGAACAGCTGCCAGACTGTCTCGGCTGCTTCGGAGTCGGACAAACCGCCGGGGGCGGCGCAGGAGGTACTGTATCTACTGCCACTACTTTCAGATCATCGTGCAGCCACTCCAGCAGTAGGATGATAAACTCATGAGCGTCATGCATGAGCCTGCCGCCGAAGTCCGTGCGGCGCGCGCATATCTTGGCGCGTAGCCGGTGCGGCGAGACGAATTGTAACTTTCGCAACCATATGACACCCATGAGCTGCGCGACTTCCTTTGCCAACCCACCCTGACTTGCCAAGTGCCTGTGTCCGCTTTGAAATGCGGTTTAAATTAGTTCATGATAAACCAGTAAAACGTCCCTAATGGGTCGGGATCCGAGCGGGTGGTTTTAAGCATTCTTTCCCAATGTGAAAGAGTACTTGAGTAAAATATGACATGCCAAATTGCTTCCCACTGTGTTGGTTACAATTCGTTTTGCGCTGTTGTCATGGAAAAACACCGCGCTTCGAGGTGTCTTCATTTCCTTAGTCAGCATTTTCAAAGGCAACAATTGTTCGCTTTGCTTGCAGGTTTAGCTTGACCAACGGAACATGCTCCACACTCCTACGATTTTGCGGCCGGGAGGGATGGCCTGTCGCTCGCCGGCCACAGGCGGTCACGTGACCGGTCAGGTCAGCCGAGGCCGGCCGAGTGCGCAGCGGGTGGGTGGTGGCCGCAACCACCAT
The DNA here is from genome assembly GCA_036785665.1 of Chirona hameri. Classification (NCBI taxonomy): domain Eukaryota; kingdom Metazoa; phylum Arthropoda; class Thecostraca; order Balanomorpha; family Balanidae; genus Chirona; species Chirona hameri. The sequence goes on from JAXIVJ010002574.1 coordinate 90,118, forward strand.
CATATAGGGAATACGGGGTTGTACGTTGGTGCACACTGCACCTAAGTCCGACAACACAGAATTTAACAACTTGAATACGATACTTTTACGACTTGAATATTTATGTGTGTAAGTTTTCAGTCACATCGACCGATTAACCCGCGCCCTGCAGGGGGGTTGAGTTCCGCCCCCCCCCCCTTCAGGTTTTTCAAAGATAGCGAAAAACGGCAGCGCGCAGCGCCGCCGGGTTCTGGCACACCTGTTAGGACACCAATTGCACACACTTTGAAAAATAAAATAACCTCGGGTCATCTCAGGTCAGGTCATCAGACCAGGTCAAGTGACCCCACCTCCAAAAATGTTTGCAGTTGTGCCAAAGCCAGAGTTTTTCACCGATCAGTTTGAAACTTACAGGATGTCATGAAGGCATAAGTACTTATAATTCATTATCTTGCAATTTTTATATCAGTGACCTAAGGTCAGGTCAATTTCGTAACCTCCCCATAATAAGTCAATGGGGAAATATACAAATGCTTCCTATTTCAAGAATATGCATGATATTAGTCCAATTACTTCTGGATCATGTTATTATAGAATATTATTGATGATCCAAGTGTAAGTTTTGTTCAGTGACCCCTATTGAGTCATTTGAGGTTATGCGAGGTCACCATATTAAATAAAAAGTTAAGAGCGAAAAACGATTTAGCACAAAAACGGCACTTTTTATTTTTTTTACCTCTGGAGCCTCAAATGTTGACCTGAGATCAAATTTTAGGACAGTCTTCCAATTGAAAATTTCACTGGCTGGCGTTTGATTTTTTCCGTTTGTTTCTAACTAGCATAGTTTGAGATATATGGGAATTTCTGGAGCGATGTCCTAAAACAGAAAAAACTGGCAAATTTTACCTTTGATGACCTCTGGTGACCTCAATTTTGACCTGACCTAAAAGAAAACTGAATACTTTCGATAGAACATGTATCAAGCTATCAAGTTCCGTTTTCCGCTTTTCGCTATGTATCGTAGTTTTCGAGATCTTAGGGGGAGGGGGGGGGGCGGAAATCAACCCCCCTGCAGTTCGTGTTCGGCGCAAAGGCCCTGCAGTGCGTGGGTTAATTGCAAAGAAATGAGCTTCTGAAAACCACATGGATACGGTCGGGCCACTCATACGTAGATTTTCCGCCTAGTTCAGGCAGATCTCACCCTGCTTGGTAAAAAGGACGCGAAAACAGATCAGTTCTTTGGGAGTGGTGTAAGATTTGGTGAGATTTGCCCCCAAACTAACTTCTTCTGACCGTTTGAATCCGGCCTTGGAAAGAGCTGTTTTATAATCATGGCGGAGATGGACATGAATATGCTGTTTATATCAAATAAATATATTTACAGGCAAACAAGGACATCCCCATCACAATTCAATCGCATGAATACATTCATGCACACACACACACACACACACACACATTGAACACACTTCGTATCTTTTAGGAAGCGCAAACTCAGCATCGAACCATGTTATTCTGATCTTTGACCTAGACGACTCATGCTTGTTAGAATCCGTAGCTGGTGGACGGAGTGCGGGAGCCGCTGCTGGGAGCTCCGTAGCCGCTGCTGGGGGCCTCGGCCGCAGCCGGCTGGTTGTAGCGGTCTCCAGGGGCGGCAGCAGTAGCACCAAAGCCGCCGGTAGCGGCCGGGGCGCCGTAGCCGGTGTTGGCTCCGCCGTACTGGCCGTTCTGGCTGTCCTCGGGGAACTGCGCCTCGCCCTCGTACTGGACGTCAGCCACGAAACCGGAGTCGCCCTCCACGTAGTAGGTGACGGTCTGGACGCGGGTGTCGGGCAGCAGCACGCGGTACTCGCCCTCCACACGGCGGCCGTCCGACTCCTCCTTGTGGCCGTAGTCGTTGCCCTGGTCGTCCTTCACCTGGTACTCGAACGAGTACGGCTGCGGCGAGAATTCTTCCTTACCAGCACCGTAGCTGTTCTTCTGGCTTCCGTAGCTCTGGGAGGCGCTAGCCTGGGGAGCTCCGTAACTCTGGGAGGCTCCTGCGTTCCTCTGGGGAGCTCCGTAACTCTGGGAAGTGCTAGCCTGGGGAGCTCCGTAGCTCTGGGAAGCGCTAGCCTGGGGAGCTCCGTGGCTCTGGGAGGCTCCTCCGTTCTTCTGGGGAGCTCCGTAGCTCTGGGAAGCTCCTCCGTTCTTCTGGGGAGCTCCGTAGCTCTGGGAAGCGCCAGCCTGGGGAGCTCCATAGCTCTGGGAAGCGCTAGCCTGGGAGACTCCGCCGTTCCTCTGGGGAACTCCGTAGCTCTGGGAGGCTCCTCCGTTCTTCTGGGGAGCTCCGTAGCTCTGGGAAGCTCCTCTGTTCTTCTGGGGAGCTCCGTAGCTCTGGGAAGTGCCAGCCTGGGAGGATCCCCCGTTCGTCTGTGGAGCTCCGTAGCTCTGGGAGGCTCCACCGTTCCTCCGGGGACCTCCGTAGCTCTGGGAGGCTCCTCCGTTCCTCTGGGGAGCTCCGTAGCCCTGGCTCAGACCGGATGTACCCTGTTGCCCATCAGCAGAGACGGCGGCCACCGCCATCAGAAGAGTTATCACGAACACCTGACGTATAATGACATAGGAGGGTTGAAGATGAACACGACACGAATGATGCATACAAATATAACTTATATTACTCGGATTTTACTAACGAATATTGTAAGCTTCCTTTACTAAATATTTAACCCCATGAGGTAAGTTTATCAGTCAATAGAAGTAAATACATTAATGGATGTGAATATATAACGCAATGAGTTTTACTGTTGATATGATCTACGAGGCCTCGAAAACAGATACAAATATAAACGATTTTAACCGACATTTTCTACGGTAGACATTAAGCGCTTGCATGCCCATTCTATGACTCGAAATGTCTGTTTGGATGACCTACCTTCATATTCGTCAGTATAGAGCAGAGTCGAGATGAGCTGACCTGTCTCAGATGAGGCTGTGGATGAGACTGATGCGGTGCTGACCGGCTGCTGCCGTTATATAGGTCCGACCCGGCCCGGTCACTCACGATCCGGAGGCCACCTTGCAACACACTGGCAATGCCGCTACCCAGTTCGCACTACGAACACACAACCAAACCTCTTATTCACGGCAGGAGACTGACTTTAGACGTGAAAAGTCGCTGGTTTGATAGAATAATGTGACGGAATGGTCATGTTTCCGATTGTGCCTGATGAAGGTGTGAAATGACCCAGCAAATATCACACAACACAAACCATTATCCGAAATCAACTTGACTCAGCTTTCATGTCATTCAATGTTTGACTGGAAATATTGAAATTGGAGATAAAATGCCTTCGAAATCCGCTTTAGTGGGGCTTGTGTTCAGTAATTCGTGCTCATCAAAATGTACCGATATATTTTCCGTTGCTAATGAAAACTCTTATCATTATTTCAACTTTGCCTGATTCGTATTAAATATATAATGTACTGTACTGTAATTTCTGTATTTAATGTACTTTGTAATGTACTTTCTCGTATTTTAGCTTGATGTTTTCGTAATATGTACTTACAATGGAGGAAATCAAGGAAGGTTGTATGAAAAATGTGTATAAGTTTTGACCTGTGTCGTTTGCTGACAGAGTTTCACTATTCTCATTAACACTCGCCCCGCTAGGGTATTCAGCGGAACACGCCCGCTGGGGGGGGGGGGGGGGGGCAGATTATGTCCCCTTGTTATCTTCCGAACCAATAACCGCAGCGAGACGCGCAAGGCGGCAATGGAAAGCTCTCAATGAGTCGCATCTAAAGCATTTTAAAGCATGACGAAATTGTCCAAATACGGTCTCATCTCAGGTTACGGTCCGGTAAAAGTAAAAACCTAGTTATTTCTGTTGATGGGCCATACTTTCCATTCAAAGCCATTGCCGCCATATCACACAAAGTGCTCTCAAAGGTATAATAATCTCCGGCATAAGCGAAAGTGAGATTTCAAATAAAAGGTCAAGGGCAAGGTCAGGTCACGGAAGGTCACTATTGACAACAGGTCAACGAAAGTCATGCGGCACATGTTTTGAGTTATTTTACACATATGATTCGATAGTAGTAACTAATAGCCATTTACACAACCTGACCTCATATAATGCCGCTTAAGTGAAGTTCAGGTCGTCAAGGTCAGGTCACATAAGGTCAATATTGGAAATTGATTAATCTAAATAAAAAGGCATGTTTCTAGACCACTGGTCTCAGAAATACAGTAGCGGTATTAATTTGTCTTTATGTGGTTACTAAATAAAAAAACGCACTTCCAAAAACTGACGTCATGAGTTACTGATACATAGCCCTATTCCCTGCGGGTGGCTAGAGTTACGTTAACCTGCGGGGGCAGATTCTGCCCCGTCTCCCCCCCCCCCCCCCCCCCCCCCAGAGATCTCGAGAACCGCACGGTTGGTGTCGATGGGACAAACACGAGATCCAAATCCAAATCGACACGACACGACACGAAAAGACACGTTAGTCACAAGCCCCATTGTTCTGGTGATCTAATTGCTTGGTGTGATTCAATTTGATTTGTTTGAGTGATCTTTTTTCGATCTGTCACGATGGAAGCGTGCAATTGGCAATACTAATATTTAATCTGGGAATAGTATATCCAAGAAAATAAATTTCAGCATCCTTCAATTATTCAGAGCTGTACCATATACTCGACATTTTATGTTTTACCTGAAATATGGCGTCACCAGTTTTCTGATTTAACGAAAGTAACATTACAGCCATTGGAGTTCAAGCAGTGGCAGATCCAGGATTTTCTAAGGCAGGGGGCTTCAGGCCCGAGGGCGGCATATTTTCTCAGTGACAGGGGCGGCATGGTCCAGAGGGGCGCCAATCCAATATGTCAATTATAGGAAATAGTTCACCTTGGAAATCTTTCCCAAACACGATTTGATTACCTTTTTCAATACAATGTATTTTTATATTGTCAAAAATGGCCTTATATCGCGCTGATTCAGGACAGAAGGCCGCACATTATTATTGTTTATCAAAACTATATGCAAAAACTATATGCAAGAATATGCAAAACTATATCTGAGTCAGTCCTGACATCACGTGAATTTTAAAAAAAATGGCTCAGCCAATCAGATTTGAAAGTAGTCGCGTAAGGATAGACTCGCATTAGAGATGTGCCAACCGGCGGCCGGAAGTTCGTTTGCTAACATCAGCTGCAAGCTGATTGGCTGATGGTATAGCCTCTGCCAGAGCTATATCCAGCACCACATTCTTTCGCCGGCACCGCATTCTTCGCCCAAAAAAATCAAATATATTCGGCTGGAGAGTCTTTTCAGTCAAGAAAACTTGCAGATAAGGTTTTCCCAACACGGGCTACGAAACTGCTATCTCAGTTTAAAACTAATATTGAAGGTGAACTATTTCCTTTAAACGGGTCAAATATGCCTCTTCTTTAACCCGCGCCCGGGGGCGGGGGGTGGCAGTTTCTCAATATTTTGACAAATATATTGCCGTGAAACGTTCCGTACCTTATGTTGCATCCATTTTACATCTTCGCTCAACATGTCAGTTGGGCAAACTACAGAGAGGAGAAAAAAAATAGATCAATCAATTTTTAGATTTGGTCATGCCCATATTTGGGCATACATGCGGTATCAAACTGTGAGGCCTATGTCATTAGGCCAATTCGGAGCAACATACGCATACTTGGAGGTTAAAAAGTGTTGGAGAACATGTTGTCCATCAATATATCGGAATAATAAATATGGCCAGATTCGGCAATTGCCCATATTCCACTGTAAATGACGATCTAAATAGTGTTTCCGTGGCGCAACGACCACAGCGTGAAATACATTTTTAGATCCGTCGGCAGCCAGATAATTGAATTTTAGATCGTGAAGTCAGGTGGCGAATCAAAATTTAGATCGCTGAGGCTGCTGCGAGTGCCGAAATTGAGATTGCCGACCCTTACTTTTGCCATATCTGCCAAAAGTAGGGATCTGATCATACAAGTACAAGACAATATGATGGTGCGATTCGTGCAGTTTCAACCGAAAAAAATCCAGGGGTGATGGGCATTTTGTGTAGGGGTGATATGGTGTTTGAAGGAGTAAATGTCAGGAAAACAATCAATTTTTAGATTGGATCTCCTTATAAGGGCATGCTCAGCCCATTTTGATGATGTCACGACCTAATTTTTGATCGATTAATTTTTACATCGCCTCCCCGTAGTTTTCCCAACTGATGTCATTCAAATTAGTGAAGTAGTTTTGGAGATAATGACGTTTTAGTGACGTCAGGTCATGCCATTTTTGGTGGAACAATGATAAATGTTTGAAAAACCGTAGAAAATCGAGTTTTAAAGCAAATTGCAAAAAAAGTCAAATGAAAGAAAATGGCATGTTCTTCAAAATGGCTATCTCGGATTAGCATTTTTGTTAGTTTTTGACCCCCTCCCCCCCCCCCCCAAGTATTTGTTTGGGAAAAATCCCACAAAATCTAAATTTTCAAAGATATAAAAAACGGAATATATATTGGATAACCAAGTATGAACGATACCCACACCCAATTTCAAAGTAAAATATTTATTTTTGACTGACTTATCGTTCCCAAGTATGATTAACTCATCACGTAATTTGTTGAAATTGCATTTTTATTATAAAATATACCAGATAAAGGCAAATAAATGGCACCACTGTATTTATGAGACAAAACTGGTCTAAAAACATGACTTTTGTATTTATATTAATCAATTTAAAATGTTGACCTTATGCAACCTGACCGTGACCTGAACTACGCTTAAGGGCCATTATATGGGGTCATGGTGTAAAATTGGTTACTACTATCAAATTATATGTGTAAAATAACCCATAAAACATGTGTCGCATGACTTTCGTAGACCTTTTGTCCATAGTTATATTTTCTGACCTGCCCTTGACGGCTTGACCTTTGCTTCCAATCTCAATTTCCCATATGCGGAAAATATATTATACCTCTGAGAGCAATTTGTGCCATTTGTAGTCACATATAAGGTTTGAAATGGAAAGTATAGCAAATCAAACCAAATACCTCGATTTTGACTTTTCACCTGACCGTGACCTGACATGTGACCTTATTTTGAACATGTAACGTATGTTCAACGTGCGTATAATTGAGAGTTTTCGATTGCTCACTTGCGCGTCTCGCTGCGGTTATTGGTTCGAACGAGGGGGCAGTATATGCCCCCTCCCCTCCCCAGTTCGGCTGAATACCCCAGCGGGGCGCGGGATTCTTTTGCAAGTCTGGTGGCATGATCGGAAGGTCCGACTGCGGTATACGTATGTTCACATGATTGACAAGATTTACATGATTTTTTATTATCCGGGCTAACTACATGTAACCCGGAGAAGCAAAAACAAATATTGTCGCAACATCGGGAAACTAAGTTCCATACGTGGATAAACAAGAAACAAAATCTTGTATTACGGCAGTTGAGTCGTTCTTATTGGGTCGCGCCAATCCAAGGGGAAACTTTTTTTTCAAACACAAACATTTTCAGCGTCGGTCACCGATTTTACTATTTGACTTTTGGGCTCAAAATCAAATCGAACCTCCCGTTTCCCAGAATCAGGTCCATTTTGACCTTACAGGTCTCCTTCAAGGTCAAATTCAATGCAAAAGGACCGGGAACGCCGTAACCCCCAAAGTTTGCGTCCGATTGCAACACAAATGGTCTCAAACGATGCTACGTGCCCATTTCCAGGATGACAAGTATTCTTAGAGTAAATATGTTCCCGTGACCATCAAGGTCAAAGAATGGGGAACGTTGTAGCGCCCAACTTTGGGCGCTAACTTGAAGGTCACGGGGCACAACTCTAAGAGTGCTTGTCATTCTGGAAATGGAAAGGACAGGAAAAATATCGTCCTTTGACTCTGAATTTGACATTAAAGGTCACGGGGCTTGACCTTGAAGGTCAAGGGGCACAACTCTGAATATTCTTGTCATCTTGGAACTGGGAACAAGGAATCGTTTGAGACCAATTTGTTGCGATCGGACGGTAACTTTGGGCGCTACAGCGTTCCCCGTCGTTTGACTTTGAATTTGATCTTGAAGGAGACCAGAAAGGTCAAAATGGACCTGATATTGTAAAGCAAGTGGTTCGTTTTGACGTTAGTCCCTAGGACCAAATCGCCTAAAAATCGGTGGCCGGCGCTGAAAACGTTTCTGTGGAGCTGTGGACATCATGGACATTCGACATTCATCCAAGCTATTTTTAGGCGCCCCGAGTGTGAAAGGTACAATACGTGAGCATATGCAACTCCTCACCAGGCATATTTTAAAAAGTGTCACGTTTATTTCATGGGGTCCTCTTCGTAGGCACCATCCAGGGCACTATCGGGAGTGGGGGAGGGGGCAAAAGCGTATTATTGGTTTCGAAGGTCACGGGTGTCAGGTCGCCGTCGGAGGGAAGCTGAAGGCATCAGGGTGCCATCACTCTGAGTGCGCCGGGACGCGACATCGTTTTCGGGCCGACAAGGCGCCATTCAGGGGCGGTATGAGGGTAGCAAGATGCCTTTCGAGGGTGGCAAGACGTCTTCCGAACTCCGAAGGCGGCACAATGCACTCTGAGGGCGGCCAAATATCTTCCGAGGGCGGCAAAATGTTTTCCGAGGGCGACATGATGCTTTCCGAGGGCGGCATAATGCGCTCTGAGGGCGGCAAGATGCCTTCCGAGGGCGGCGATGTGTCCGAAGGCGGCATGATGCCTTCCAAGAGCAGCATAATGCTCTCTGAGGGCAGCAGGATGCCTTCCGAGGGCGGCATATTGCACTCTGAGGGCGGCAAGATGCCTTCCGAGGGCAACAAGACATCTTCCGAGGTCGACATAATGCACTTCGAGGGCGTCAAAATGTCTTCCGAGGGCGGCAAGATGTTTTCCGAGGGCGGCATGCTGCTTTCCGAGGGCGGCATAATGCTCTCTGGACTCTGAGGAGGGCATGATGCCTTCCGAGGGCGGCATAATGCGATCTGAGGGCGGCAACATGCCTTCCGAGGGCAGCAAGATGTCTTCCTAAGGCGGCATGATGCACTCCGATGGCGGCAAAATGTCTTCCGCGGGCGACACAATGTTTTCCGAGGGCGGCATAATGCCTTCCGACGGCCGCGATGTAACTATTGAAGGCGGCATAATGCGTTTTGAGGGCGGCAAGCTGTCTTCTGAGGGTGCCAGCATGCCTTTCAAGAGTGCTGCGACGCTGTCGGTAGACACAAAGGTGCCCTGGGAGCCTCCCTAGAACGCTACGGTGCCTTCGGCGCCGGCAAATCCTTTGCAAGAACGGCGTCGCGGCACCTTCAGCGCCGCGGTGCCCGAGGGCGCCGTTTTCTAAGGCAGGGGGCTTCAGCCCCTACACTCCCCCCCCCCTGGATCCGCCACAAAGTTCAAGGACGTCTATTGTCGTACAGAATGGCTCGGGGTTTCTTTGGTCCCTGCTCCTCGAGAACAAAACCCCATTTGGAGCAAAATTGTTCTGAACGCCTTGGACACTAACTATCTCTGATGCATTTGGTTATAATTAATCCTAATCTTATAATAATGGTCACACCACTTCAGATATCTCAACCCAAATCTTCAGTCTGGGCTGGTCAAGTGTAGACTGTAGGTATCATATGTTTTGTGTTGTTTTTGATAAGTCCAACTGTATACTGGTCAATACGGTGGTGTGACGCATACTCTTGGATTAAAGATTAATCGCATGCTACCTGATTGCCGGAAAACCGTTTAAGAATTTGACCAACATCCCATTGTGTTTACTGTTTCTTGCTTTAACCTTGCCCCATACCTGTCCGTCTTCGAGTAAGAACAAAAACTAACATTTACTTCTCCGAAATACTCCTGTCTGCGGCTGCCATCATTTTGCAGTGATTTCATTCAATGTTCAGCTAAACAAGTTTACTTCAAAACAAAAATCTTAGGACTTGTTCTGGCAAATGTTCATGGATAATGCGTCTCACTTCTTACATTTCGCACCTAAATATACCTATCTGTCGTACCTAAATATGCCTATTAGGTACCTATGTTTAAAGTGCGCTGGATTTGCACAGTCATTCGCAGATGTATGTTTTTAATCTGTCACATGTGGCATTATTGGGGTTATCTGAAAGCTGACTATAGTTGTGACATCTAATTTCATTCAAACGTTTTTATATAAAGTGGATTTAAGTAGGTGATTAGCTTCTCAAGCCCCTACTACATGCAACTTTGTAAGCATAACTATTACTTAAAGTGACCATGTAATTGAGTTTTTGCCGTCTAACAGTGCGAAGAATGATTTAATTTGATGTTTTCTAGTAAAGTTGAGAGGAATTAAAATTAAAAGAGAGGGTATGAGATAAAATAAAACACGGTTGTGTGCGAGCTGATATATATTCTGGACATAGATGGGCAAATGTTTTTTATGTAAAATAAATATACTGTTTGACACAACAGACGATCACTTACCTTTCACGTTTACAAACGCATGCACACATTCTCACACACATTGAACACATTTGTACAACCATAGCGTCGTTCAGCATTTGTAAACTCAGCATCGAACTATGTCATCCTGATCGTTGACCTAGACGACTCATGCTTGTTAGAATCCGTAGCTGGTAGACGGAGTGCGGGAGCCGCTGCTGGGAGCTCCGTAGCCGCTGCTGGGGGCGGCAGCCGCAGCAGGCTGGTTGTAGCGGCCTCCTGGGGCGGCAGCAGCAGCACCAAAGCCGCCAGTAGCGGCCGGGGAGCCGTAGCCGGTGTTGGCTCCGCCGTACTGGCCGTTCTGGCTGTCCTCGGGGAACTGCGCCTCGCCCTCGTACTGGACGTCAGCCACGAAGCCGGAGTCGCCCTCCACGTAGTAGGTGACTGTCTGGACGCGGGTGTCGGGCAGCAGCACGCGGTACTCGCCCTCCACGCGGCGGCCGTCCGATTCCTCCTTGTGGCCGTAGTCATTGCCCTGGTCGTCCTGCACCTCGTACTCGAATGAGTACGGCTGCGGCGGGAATTCCTCCTTACCGGCACCGTAACTGTTCTGCTGGCTTCCATAGCTTTGGGAAGCGCTAGCCTGGGGAGCTCCGTAGCTCTGGGAGGCTCCACCGTTCTTCTGGGGAGCTCCGTAGCTCTGGGAGGCTCCACCGTTTCCCTGGGGAGCTCCGTATCCCTGGCTCGGACCTGATCTGCCACTTGGTCTGTCAGCAGAGACGGCGGCCACCGCCAGCAGGAGAGTCGCCACGAACACCTGGCGGACATAATAAGTGAAAGCTACGAAAGTGGCTTAGAGATGAATGCAACGACACGCATATTGCATTATCTTTTTAAACAAAATGATTGGTGGAATTACATACAATCAATAAGGTGCAGCAGCTTGCACTTGATTGGAAACGATGTCCAGAAATATGTAAGCATCCCGAAGACATGATTCATGAGGAATACAAAATATCACCGATGAAATTAAGATTTTTACAACGTTTTGTTTTCTCTTCTGAAAACGCAGTCGCACTTGGTTAACGTACCTATACCGGTTGTGCGGCTTACCTTCATGATGTCAGTATAGAGTAGAGCGATCTGAGCTGTACTGTCTCAGATGAGGCTGTGGATGAGACTGATGCGGTGCTGGCCGGCTGCTGCCGTTATATAGGTCCGACCCGGCCCGGTCAGTCACGATCCGGAGGCCATTTTGCAACACACCGTCAATGCCACCACCCAGCTTGCACTGCGGCCACGGTTATTGCTCTGATTTATGTTGTAGGTGGGCGAACGCTTCATTCATGAATCGAATTGGTGAAACGTTGTCGTAAAGGAGTCGAATCGAATTGAACGATTTCTATATTTCAGTTAAGACCTGTAACCCAACCGTCAAAAGTAGGTAGCAGTTAACTGAATGTATTTGTATTACCCGTCAATAAAATACTTTTTATTTGCAATTATATATTCTTGACATTAAAAAGTGATCCACTCACAATCTATTAACTTTCTATTATTTATTGCTTTCTATGAGTTCTTCCATTATATTATTTACATTAATTATATTATAATTTATATTAATAATATTATACTTTATTTTAATGTTATTACACTTTCTATTAATTATATTATACTTTCTATTAATTCTATTACACTTTATATTAATTATATTATATTTCTATTCATTATATTATACTTTCTATTAATTTTATTATACTTTATATTAATTATATTATACTTTCTATTCATTATATTATACTTTCTATTAATTGTATTATACTTTATATTAATTATAATATACTTTCTATTAATTAGATTATACTTTCTATTAATTGTATTATACTTTCTATTAATTATATTATACTTTCTATTAATTATATTATACTTTCTGTTAATTGTATTATACTTTATATTAATTGTATTATACTTTCTAATAATTGTATTGTATTTTATATTAATTATATTATGGTTTATATTAATTATATTATACTTTCTATTAATTATATTATACTTTCTATTATCCCGGCATTGCCTGGGGTCTTAAACGAACACCATTGACTGGGGGGGGGGGGGGGGGGGGGGAGGGGGGCGAACTTCAAACGCCCACCCCCACCCAGGTTATCTTCCGAACCAATAATCCCAGCGAGACGCGCAAGGCAGCATTCGAAAGCTCTCAATGATACAAATCTAACACATACTAAACAAAATGTCAAGGTGAGGTCACAAGTCAGGTCACGGTCAGCTCAAAGGTCACATTCGACGTATTTGAGTTTATGGGCTATACTTTCCATCCAAAGCCTTCGATTACGACAATTTTCACACAAAGTGCTGCCAAAGGTATGATAAACATGCCGCATGAGCTAAAGTGAGATTGTTGGCAAAAGTCAAGGTCAATGTCAGGTCACAAAATGTCACTATGTGCAAAATATCTACGAAAATCATGCAACACATGTTTTATGGGTTATTTCCAGCGTAGAATTCGATAGTGATAGTCATTTTACCATCTGACTTTATTTACGTGAAGTTAGTGTCAAGTTTCTGTCAAGTTCAGGTCACTGGATGTCAAAAGTTGAAATTGATCAATCTAAATGAAAAAGTCATGTTGCTAGATTAGTTTTGTCTCATAAATACAGTGCTAGCATTTATTTGTCGGTGTCTGGTCAATAAAAGCAAAAAAATGCAATTTCAATATATGACGTCATAATTTACCCATACTTTATATGCCATAAGTCGGTTAAAAATGATATAATTTTAAAATGTGGTATGGTAGTTGCCCATTTGAGGTTCTGTCACATATATTCCGGTTTTTGATATCTGGGAAATATGTAATTTTGTGGGCATTTTCCCCAAAAAAAACTTTTTTTTTGCATTAGTGTGGGTCAAAAAACCCAAATGTTCAAAATTCCGAGATAATAATGTTGTAGCCCTTGTTATTTGCTATCGTTTGACGTTTTTGGATATCATTTTGATTAAAATATGGCATTTGTACGGTCTGTTAACGTTTAGCTGATTTTGGTGTAAAACTCGTGTGTAGTGACGTCACTAAATTCGTTATAACTCGAAGTGTTTCGACGAAATTGCTTTACTTTTTCACAGAAGACGCCAAATCGATGTTGAAGAAGGTACTCGAAGTTGCACGTTGATAGCGCTATTGGTTGTTGAGTTATTACAAAAACTCATCAAGGGGGCGTTAAAAGCCTCCCCCAGTCAATGGCGGGTTAATTATATTATAATTTATATCAATTCGTTCCCACTTTCTACTCAATTAACAATCCAATCCATCGATTTTACAATATGTTCAGCTCTTTTCTCTTCATAATATAATAGGTGGTAGATTCAATAGTGTCTAAAATACGTACACAAATACAAAATATGAACTCGAAAGTGGCAGTCAAAAACAATATTTTGGCAATTTAGGCATAAGAATCAAATCAATGAAATGAATACAACTTTGCGTTGGGAAAATGTTGCAGTATTCCAAAAAGGGCAGCCACTTTGGTAGACGTGAGAGCAGGTGCGACGGGACATGACCTCAACCACTTTTTTTTTTGCTGAAATATTTTATTTTACTTGATGAGGAAAATTCGATGTAGCAAAAGGTTATAGTTACGTCAAGATGAGATGAGCCTAACCCACAAATATTGCATTAACCCCGCGAGTTACTGGGGTATATTTCATAACGCGACTTACTGGGGGGGCTATTTTTAGCCCCCCTCTGATCTCCGGAACTACTCGACCGAATATAAAAATTCAAAACGGCATTCGATAGCCCTGGGAAATTTATCGAGGGAAACATAATATTGTTGACCTGGGGGTCACCGATGACGTCACAGGTCAGGTCAAGTACAAAATGTTTGACCGTGTCAAAAGGTCTCGATGGATGGAATTGTCGCGCAAAATTGCGATATTAAACGCATAAACTGTCGATAAATCGGTATGATTCGTGTGTCTGACACTTCTAAGTACCTTTCTAAGCTGTTTATGACCTTGGGTCAGGTCAAGGTCATCCGAGGTCACGAGGTCAAACTGCAGATTACGGTCATTAGGCGTTGTAACACATGTTTATGGGTTTGTTTTCGTCTAGAACGCGAAAAATGACCTTAGAACATTGTTTGTTCCATATAAATATAAGTAAAAAGCAAAATGGAAATGCGTTTTTTTATGCATAGTAATGCTGTGGGAAGTGGTCGATTTTTGTCATTTAAACGTGATAACTCGGTCATTTTTAAAGATTATCAACTTTAAATTTGGTACACATATTCACGGAATACGTCTCGATCACATATATTTCCGATTTTTGGATGAAAAAAATGGATTTCTCAAAATTTTGAATTAAAGAAAACTTAAAAATCCGAGATAGCAGTTTGATAGCTCGGTTTATCGTTAGTAAATTTGATTTAAAACAATTTAGTTTATCTCAAATATCGTACTTTGACAGCGTTTTCCGCAAACCATTATTTTGCAACAAAAAACCGAAGAACATGACGTCACTCTGACGTCATTCCCGGTTGACCTATCATAGTCTCATATTTTTCTGTTTGCCAACATGTCTGAAATTGATGTGAGAGAAGGTACTGCAAGTTCAGTGACTATACCGGTGTTCGTTTAGGAGTTATTGCAAAATAATGGGAGGGGGGGGGGGCAAAAAATAGGCCCCCCCCCAGTAACTCGCGGGTTAATGGGCTATGTTGCCTTGGGCTATGTCGAAACGAAATCAAAGCTTCAATCCACCCCCCCCCCCTCTCGCTTTTCATGACACTCCTACAGTCTTGGCCATTTTGTTAGTTTACAATAGTTGTCTGGTTTTAGTTAATAAATGCTGGTGAAAACAAAGATGAAATAATTTTGAGAAGATGAATAATGCGTGGCACACAGTTGACTTGACAACACATCCTCAATGCCATGGTCTATTGCTCCATCCAATACCTAAGATAAGGTGAAATACCAACATATTGTCTTATTCTTTTAATTTACTGACGAGATAAAAAGATGTAGCATTAGTCCAGCCAAGATTCAAACACCATAAGAGTCCTCGTTAAAATATTCAAACGCAAGAACGCCGCCGCACTGTTCCTCGGAGAGAAGGGGCTGAAATGCTGATTTTCCCAATTATTTCCTATATAACCCAAAGTCCAGGGCCCAAAACCCATCCGTATGTAACATCCGCATGTAAGAACCATCCGCATGTAACCCATCCGTAATAATATTGACAACTCCATGAATAAATACTGAGCTTCATAGATGTTCAGAAGAAGATTAGAAGTTCAGAACTTTTCAGAAGGAGATGGGAAGCATGCCCTTCGTTTTCCTTACAATGACAAATCTGCTTGAGAAAAAAATCGGCATACTTAGGTCAACAAAATCAATGAGTTTTGAACTTTTGCAAAACATTCTTGAAAATTTGCCTCATTCAGACCAAATCGTATGGCTGCTCTGATTCCGAAACTAAACGCATGTATCGTCTCCAGGCGCAGAAAGTCCTCAACAACAAATATAAAAAACACAACGAGGAAAAATCATCCAATCAACGTCGCCTTTCCTAGATTTATTCAAACGGTTCGCGACTTCTTTGAACATCAGTCAACCATTTTTGCACTGCCATCAACATGTCCAAATTCAATCAGCATGAAAGCGAATATAATGTTGTTGTGGTCTTGTATTGTCGATATAGGTGGACATTGATACACTCTTCATGCAAAATAAATTCATATTTTTGCCAGCATTATTCAGACATATCTATCATAAATCATAAGGAAGGCATCAGCATATACAATATACATCTTGTCACATATGCATTGGACACATTTGTACAACCTTGGCTTTTTGCAGCATTTACATACTCAGCATCGAACCATGTCATCCTGATCGTTGACCTAGGACGACTCATACTTGTTAGAATCCGTAGCTGGTAGACGGAGTACGGGAGCCACTACTGGGGGCGGCGATCGACGCCGGCTGCCTGTAGCGGCCTCCTGGGGCGGCAGCAGCAACACCAAAGCCACCGCTGGCGGCCGGGGCGCCGTAGCCGGTGTTCGCTCCGCCGTACTGGCCGTTCTGGCTGTCCTCGGGGAACTGCGCCTCGCCCTCGTACTGGACGTCAGCCACGAAGCCGGAGTCGCCCTCCACGTAGTAGGTGACGGTCTGGACGCGGGTGTCGGGCAGCAGCACGCGGTACTCGCCCTCCACGCGGCGGCCGTCCGACTCCTCCTTGTGGCCGTAGTCGTTGCCCTGGTCGTCCTGCACCTGGTACTCGAACGAGTACGGCTGTGGCGGGAATTCCTCCTTACCGGCACCGTAGCTGTTCTGCTGGCTTCCGTAGCTCTGGGAGGCGCTAGCCTGGGGAGCTCCGTAGCTCTGGGAGGCTCCACCGTTCCTCTGGGAGCTCCGTAGCTCAGGGAGGCGCTAGCCTGGGGAGCTCCGTAGCTCTGGGAAGCTCCACCGTTCCTCTGGGGAGCTCCGTAGCTCTGGGAAGCACTAGCCTCGGGAGCTCCGTAGCTCTGGGAAGCACTAGCATCGGGAGCTCGGTAGCTCTGGGAGGCTCCTCCGTTCCTCTGGGGAGCTCCGTAGCTCTGGGTGGCTCCTACGTTCTTCTGGGGAGCTCCGTAGCTCTGGGAAGCGCTAGCCT
>JAXIVJ010002575.1:0-65000 GCA_036785665.1 Chirona hameri
TCTTTGACTAAGCTCTCAGGTAGGTCTGTGAAATGCCTTTTCAGGCCGACCGAGGGCATATGACCGGTCACTGAGGGCATAGGACCCAGGGCACTGTAAAAGTCTGGCCGAGGCTTCTTTCTGACCAGTTGAAATACCTTAGTAAGACCCGCCGATGGCTTTCTTAGGCCTCTGGCCGGCTGACCACAGGAAGGACCCACAGTCTCAAAAAGGACCTGACGCCTAGGAGATTGATTTGCCCCCCCCCCCCCTTGAAACTACAATCCGCCGCCAATGGTCGAACTGAATGTCGAAAAATGCCAGCTATCAGTCCAGCATCACAAATCACTGCCCGGTGCCCCCTACCAAACATGCCGCGTAACTGTCAGGAGATGGGGTGAGATCGTAAAACTGCTTATATTGTCAGAACACCAGTCAGAATAGGTACTTTCCGCACTAAAACTGAAGTGGTATTTCTTAACAAATTACCATCGAGTCTTATTCACTCAGTTAACTGTTCTTTTTTTAGATCTACGTCAATTGAAGTTTTTTTTCTTTCGCTGATTCGAGTATGTCGTTTTTATACAGACACGATGACAATTACCTGCCCCCCCCCCCCCCAGTGACCCGATTTCAGCTCGACTGGGCGGCGGCAGCTTCACTGGGGGGGGGGGGGGGGCTAAGGCCCAGTTAACATGTTATGGGACAGTAGCAACAGTGGTGGCGGTAATAGGAGCTTATATGTAGGTGAAATAAGAACGACAGACTGAAAACCCCATTAGATCAGGTGGAAATCTTTGGGTTTGGGATTTGGGGATGCCAAAGGGGCTTTTTTGCACATTCTCTGAATGTTTCAGATGAACATACCTAATACAACCAAGCATAAATTGATTTTTCTTGAAGACGATTAGCGCATTTAGGTCTCATAAAGCATCGTTTTATTCCTTAAAATGGTCCTTCTAAATTTGAAAACGATGACAATAAAAAGCGTTTAGAAGCCTTCAAGCTAAGGTTTTCCAACTGTATTAACCTTTGGACGCATCGCGGATAAAAATATAAGCACAAAACGTAACTGTAAGTATGTGCAAACTGAGAGACGAACACGGCTTTATTTTTCTACCTTGTAATTATTTTCGCTATTTCAACCAGAAATCGTAGGACTTTTCTTACCATGAATCAGGGGCGGATCCAGGATTTTCTAAGGCAGGGGGCTTCAGGCCTGAGGGCGGCATATTTCCTCGGTGACGGGGGCGGCATGGTGCCTTCCGAGGGCGGCATAATGCCTTCCGAGGGCGGCGATGTACCTTCCGAGGGCGGCATAATGCGTTGTGAGGGCGGCAAGATGTCTTCTGAGGGTGCCAGGGTGCCTTCCAAGAGTGTTACGATGCTGTTGGTAGACGCAAGGGCGCCCTGGCGGCCTCCCGAAAACGCTACGGCGCCTTCGGCGCCGGCAAATCCTATACAAAAATGGCGCCGTTTTATAAGGCAGGGGCTTCAGCCCCTACGGTCCCCCCCCCCTGGATCCGCCACTGCCATGAATATGCTTTAGAATAATGTAAGTATACATGTTATTTTTAGTTAACAGACAAACGTTTCAAAGGAGAATGTTCGGAAAGTAAATATCCCTCGCGTGCCCCTCGCGGATAAACAGTGTCTCCCTCACTACCGACAGCCCTTTGACTATCGGTCACCATGCCGATTGGTGAGCTTATGATCAGGGATGTTGAAAATTTGCCTTGCACGTGTTTAGCCGTGGACATTTCCTGTGCAGTGTCCACTGAAGTAAGTGCACTTCAGACTGTTTGTGTCTGTCTGTCCAAGTATTCCGGCTCGTATAGCCGAAACGGCCGAGCCGATCGGGCAGGGGTGGTAAAAGTGCTTTGAGTGGCCCCAACCAAATATTGCACATCCAAAAATGACCCCAGCTCAGCTAGGGTCATTTTGTTTTACTTCACATGAATACCCTAACACCTGGCTACACGCTCACATCATCCCTATATTTTAACCCGCACCGTGCCCCCCCCCCCCCCGGCACGGCACAAAGTGGAGAGGTGTTTAAACACCTCCCTCAGGTTTTTCGCGGATAGCGGGAAAACGGCGGCGCGCAGCGCTACCGTTTTTGGCACAGCTGTTTGGGCATCAATTGTCCACATTATGTTTTTAAAAAAAACTCGGGACCATACCCCTCGGAACAGGGTGAGAGTTCCAATTAGCACCTTGGTCCCAAGACGATACGGTGCTTGGTCCACAAACCAAACCAAACCAACCATTTAACATTAGCGAAGGAGTAAGATAAGAACTCCTTCGCTGTCAAAATAGGAGTGACTTAGGAGCAAAATGTTATTCAGATAAGTTAGAGACCTTAAATCGGTATTTCTTTCAGGGCATGTTGTTTGTAATTCGGCCCGGTAGAACTATCTATATAGTCTTTCAAAAATTGCGAGTTATTATTGATTTGTATAGGGGTAAGGGATTCTCCGTCCAGATGACGTCACCATTCCTAAGACGGATTCGGGCAAATCGCCGGATGACTCTACCTTCGTATAGGGTCTTCCACCATGCGCCATAAACGACGCAATTGCACAGGATGCACGGTATAACTGGAATGTGAATGTTCATGCTGAATGAACCGGATTTTCTACCATTTATAGTAGAACTCTCAAAGTACCAGGACAATGAGATCGACTGTCCTGACAGTCGATCTCAGACTCACTCCATTGAAAATACACAAGCACCCCGACCCCCACCCCGGGGGAGCAATTGTCTAACTAGATAACTGGTATATATTTTTTTCGTCGGCAATATGGGTGAAACTAAATTATTGAGAATCAAGAGCTGAAACGCAACTGCTAATTACAAAAATGTAAATGTACATACATGCTGACGTGATGAATATGGTGATTAAAGGAAATAGTTCACCTTCAACATTAGTTTTAAACTGAGATAGCAGCTTTGTAGCCCGTGTTGGGAAACCCCTATCTGCAAGTTTTCTTGACTGAAAAGACTCTCCAGCCGAATATATTTGAGTTTTTGGCGAAGGAATGCGGTGCTGGCGAAAGAATGCTGTACTGGTTCTAGCCCGGGCAGAGGCTATACCATCAGCCAATCAGCTTGCAGCTGGTGCTAGCAAGCGAATCGTCGGCCGCCGGTTGGCACATCTCCAATGCGAGTCTATCTTTACGCGACTACTTTCGAATCTGATTGGCTGAACCATTTTTACATTCGCGTGACGTCAGGACTCTGACTCAGAGAGTATGCATATAGTTTTGATAAACAATACAAATTTACGGCCTTCTGTCCTGAATCGGCGCGATAGAAGGCCAGTTTTGACAATATAAAAATAAATTGTATTACAAAATATAATCAAATCGTGTTGGGTAAAAAAATTCCAGGGTGAACTATTTCCTTTAAGTGAATATTACATCTGAAGTGGTTTTGAAGATCAGTATTTCTAAGGACATGATCACTTGGTAAATTTTCCCAGGAATGACATAGCCAAAGGTAATGATTTCTACTGGCATTTTGACCCCCGAGTCAAATGCATGGGAAGGAGCATTTTGTCCCCGACCATACCCATAAGGACAGAACACTTTACCACCCCTGCGATCGGGACGTCAAAAGCAGAGTTCGACGTGCCGATTCGGAGGAGCCTATACTGGTCTTAGGTTGAATGACGTCCTATTTCATGTGCCTCGTGCCGCGCGCAGGACCAATAGCACAGTGGGTATGTTTGCAATTTAGCCTGAATTAATTGCAGACATCCATGTATATGCGGTAGTGCATTCACGCTTAAAGGGATTGCCCCACCTTTTTGAAAGTTTTGATGTGTGAGATGATAGCTGATGCCATTGTGAAAATAATAAGTTGAAGAAATATGATCATAATATGACATTAATATCTTTATTGTATACCAAATATAATAAGTGAAAAGATCCGAGCTTTCGTGGCTAGCACATTATCAAGGATGAGTTTTGTACATGCTTTTGAAAAAAATATAACACAGCTTGCGCACGTTCAACGGGAGGTCGGGAGGCCAACGGACGGGAGGTCAGGTCGTATCGCGTTTCGAAGTCACCACATATGGTGATTTCAAAGGGTGATATGACCTGGCCTCCCGTCTGTGGGCTGTTATGAAACACCGAGAAGTGTGAAGTGTATAGGTATGTGTGTTTTTACATGTATTATGCGAGATTGAATATGAGAACCCCATCGCTATTCGAAACACCGAGAAGTGTGAAGTGTTTATGTATGCGTGTCTGTACGTGTATTATGCGAGATTGACATGAGTACAGAGTACCCCACCGCAATTCGGAACGTGCGAAAGCTGTGTTAGATTTTTCAAAAGATGTACAAAACGCTAAGAATACCCATATATATATTTTTTTCTTTCACAGGCATAGGGTATGTGTGTTTTTACATGTATTATGCGAGATTGAATATGAGAACCCCATCGCTATTCGAAACACCGAGAAGTGTGAAGTGTTTATGTATGCGTGTCTGTACGTGTATTATGCGAGATTGACATGAGTACAGAGTACCCCACCGCAATTCGGAACGTGCGCAAGCTGTGTTAGATTTTTCAAAAGATGTACAAAACGCTAAGAATACCCATATATATATTTTTTTCTTTCACAGGCATAGGGTGGATATATTTTAATACAGTAGTACACTCCGGATTTCAAGGTGCAAATGAGAACACTTCACCACGCCCAGATCCAATAACACACAAGGAGGAACATATGCCCATACACGGAGGGAGACTACTGTGGCCAAGGGAAGGGCACGGCAGCGTCGGTTCAGAACCGGCTTCCGCTGAGGTTCGCCAGAAGGCAGGGGCTCGGCTTGGCAGTCTCCGGCTTCTTTGGCGAGTCCTGGGTGGCTACCGGTGGCGATCCGCCGACGTGACAGGTGACAGTAGACGGTGCTTCCGGTCCAGCGTGTGCACTGTCGCCGTCGTAGCCGTCGCCTGGCAGGGGCGGACCGTCCTGCAGCAGCGGCAGCGCGCTGACTGGCCGGCCCTGCCGCTCCCGACGGTACGCCGCGTTGTCCCGCTCCACAGCCGCCCGCAGCGGGCTGGGCAATGCCGACAGCGTCGGCGGGCCGCCCGCCCGTTGCCTCCGTACTCGCCAGCTGGTAGAACAGTGTGTAGGCAGTCTCGGTAGAATGCTGCAGCCGTCCGGTCACAGGTCCGCTTTCACCGGTACCGCTGAGATGTCGTCTAGCCGCCACCAGCCGTCGTCTGTGCCGTCTGTGCCGTCAGAACCGGCACCACCAACTCTGCCGGACGCGCGGCAGAACGAGAAGTAATGTCCGGCGTCGAGCGAGTGGCCAGCGTGTACGATGACGGCGTAGAGACGGTACTGGGCAGGCTGGCGGTCGGCCACCGGCACGGCCAGCTGTTCAGACAGTACCACTGGCGCCAGCACCTTCCGTCTCGCGCCGGTCCGCCGGTCGAACATGAACCCGCCCAGCGAGACGACAAGCAATGACGGCGGGATGATCAGGCGCAGCTGGCGGTCGGCGTCGCGCAGGCCGGCGCATCTGGCGCAGTGATATTGATTGTCGCCACAGAGCCGCTCCCGAGCCAGGTAGTGCTGCAGCAAGTCCGACACAGTCAGAACAGTCTCGGGCTGAACGTGGGACTTCTCTTGCATGACATGCGTATCTGGCAGCGCCAGGTGCAGGTCAATCACGCGTTCCTCGTGGTGTAACACGGAGCCGCACGCGCAGCACGTGTAGGTGGTCTCGCCGCAGCAGGCTAGCAGTCGACTTATCAGGCCGGTGGCCGGCTCGTCGGGCTCACCGGGTGTGTCCTCGGCCACACCGTTCGCAGTGCCGGCACCACTGTCAGCTGATTGAGACCCCACAGCAGCCCACCGGGAGCTGGAAAGTCGTCGCAGGGGCGGTGCTGGCGTCGGGGCCGCGGAGAGTTCTCCACCGTCGGACACGGCGCACTCGTGTCGTCCCTGGCGCGGAGGGCGGCGACAGAGGGGGACGGCAGCGGGACGGCGGTCGGTGAAGACGGCGTAGCTGGTGACGCGGGGACACGCTCCTCCTCGTGCATGACACCCAACAGGTATCTCGTGAACTCAGAACAGTCCTGCTGGCAGCCGCGTTTGAACCAGGGCGGTTGAGTGGTCCGCTGGAACTCGGCCGGGCTGTATGTGGGTCGCTCGGAGAAAGAAAGGAAGGCAAAAACGCGCTGCAGAGCGGCCAGGTGGGGTAGGGAGGGCGACGGCCGCGCCGCCAGCACCTCACTGCGCAGCTGGTCCGAGAAGAAGAGGGCCTGTAACACGGCATTCATGTAGCATGTGTTGCCGAGGTTGACAAGGCCGCGAGGTTGGAACTCGTCAGTTCTGACTTCCTGGGCCGCCCGTTCGACTGAGATCTGGCTGGTAGTTGAAGACGGTGGTGGCGTCGGGTGAGTGGCAACATCCTTGACTTCGTCCCTTGGCTGGCATTTTCTGGTCCCTGCACGAGAGGTGGCGGCGGTGGCGAGAACTGAGGCCGCATTACCGCGCACCACGGCGATTGACAGACGCTGTATAAGCCACTCAGTCTCCCTTCGATCACCAGTGTGGCCGGTTAACAGCCGGCCCAGGTCCTTGATGAAGCCGGAGGTGGCGGGTCCAAGTACTCCCGATGTTTCAACCGCGATCGGTACGAACTTGTAGCGGGAGCTCAGGCTGGCGTAGCGTCGGACCTTCTTTGCTTCTGCAGCACTGGCGGCGGCTCCGGGTTCGAGCGCGGCCTGGATGATGGCACTGTCAGCAAAAGTGTCGGTGCAGGTGGCGTCCCAGATTAGGCACCTTCCTCCGCTGTAGGGGAAGAGTGTAAGACCATCTGGGCGCTTGCCATCCCCTCGGTCAAGGCCGACGGGTTCGAGGATAGCGGGGATGCCGGCGCTCACTAACCCTCGCCTTACCACTTCGTTTAAGTGAGCGTGCCGTGGAAGGCGGCCGGCGCTCTTCAGACAGGAAAGACCGTGGTGACCAAGCGTATCGACCTTCCGCCCGCAAAGCCGACATGCGTGTTCTGCACAGGTAGCGGCTCCAAGGCGAAGTGCCACCGCCACCCGCACCGACTCCTCGTCCAGGTGAAGACCGAGGTTAGGGACGGGAACGGCCTGTAGCCAGGCGGCCGTGTGGGGCTGGCTGGCGGCTAGCAGCCGCGCGCGATGAAGTTGGTTGGCTGTGTCGAGCAGCCGGTCCCGAGACGCTGTGGCGGCCAGCGTGTCCCATGCGCGCTGCCTGTTGACACAAGAAGTATCTGGCAGGTCCTTGATGCCAGGCATCGCTGCGAATAGCTGCACTGCTGCTTTCAGGGAGGCCGGCACGCCGGTGGATGGAAGCAGTCCGGTAGATATGCTGCCTATCAGAGGAAGAGACGCATTCATGGATGCCATGAAGCAGGGAAGGGCTAGGCTATCGACGGAACGCACCCCGAGGCCTCTGAGTCTGATCGGCAGCTTTGCTTGTTCCCACGACAGTCCGCTGACAGCGACATTGGAAACCTTCACTAAAGTCTCGCGCACCAGCTCGTCAATCTTCTTAAGTGTGTCCGACACTTTGTAGAGCGGTGCTGACCTCAACAGGTAAAGGAAGCGAGGCGCCGATACGTAGTGGACTAGAAAGAAGATTGCTGTGTGGCGGTCCAGCTGTAGGAGGCGGCTGCAGAGACGTCTGATAATGTCAGCTTCACTGTCGACGGCAGCGGCCAGGCTGTCGTCACGTAGAGGAGATCCCAGCAGCGTGAGTTTGTTCAGAGGGGTTTCGACTATCTCTGGCAATGCACTTCGGATGACCTCTACCGCAGCATCGTGGGTTGCCTGGGGGGCGGCGTCCAGGAAAGAGACCTCGCATTTAGTAGGATTGAGCTGAAGGCCGAGCCTGGGGAGTGCCGTGGCGAGTGAGCGGAGGTCGGATACCACGACATCTACTGGACCGGCGATTGTAGCGTCGTCCAGGTACCAGACGTTTAAAGGTGACCTTAGAGCTCTGGCGCACGAGTCGACCGCCAGGGAGAAGGCGGCAGGCCCGAGTGGATCGCCCTGCTGTACTCCGCTGGCGGAGGGGATCACCTGATCATCGATGTAGAGGCGTGTGGGTAGACTGTAAGCTTGGTGCGTCATTGGATAAATTTCGGGACAGCGTTCTTGTAGCTGGCTCAATATAACGTCTCGTCGCACTGTGTTGAAGGCGTTTCTGACATCGACTTTGACAAGGACGCGCGGAACGCTGGAGTCGGGAGCTTTGGACTCGATGAATTCACGAGAGGCGTGCACAGCTGCTTCACAGCCCAGTGGAGTGCCTACTCCGAGTTGGGTGGGGCGTAGCTCTGGACCCAGGACGGTTGCGATGTGTCTCGCGCCGACGCGTCCGGGCAGACGGCGATACACGCTCCCCACGGCTATCGGGCGCAAGCCACCGTCTTTTTTCCTCAAAGCGCAGAGAGACGCTCCGAACAGAGCGTCGCGTCCGCACTCAGGCACGTGGCCACTCAGCACCAGGTTGGTCAGGGCTGTCAGCGAGGTGAGAAGGCGGCGGCCTGACTCGGCAGCCTCTGGGGAGAGCAGCTGGCGTAGGTGTAGTGGTCGGATGCCATCGAGGCCAGCAGACGAACCTGGTGGCATTGTGAAGATGGCACCATGGACTTGCTCGTCTGTGACAGTCAGTGGATGAGGGTCTGAGGCCACGGGAGGCGGCGGTAGACTCAGGTTGGTTGGTGCAGGTGGGTGCTTCTGACGTAAGGCGTTGATAACGTCATCGGTGGGGTCGACGAAGGTGTCACTGGATGTTAGAAGGCGGAGGCCGGCGCGGATATCCCCGTCTGCACACTTGGCGCGAATGCGGCGTGCGAGGGAGTCAGGGTTCGACGAGTGCTGGGCGGGGGCACTCCGCTGTACCGTTGCCCGGTGAGGAGCAGCGGAGTCCAATCCAGCGACCTGACGTCGTATGTGTGTGGCCAGCGTCACACGCCGCTCGCCGCTTTTGGGCGAATCTGGTGCTCGTAGAGCGACAAAAGCAAAGGAAAGGAAATTCCACCACGCTGATGATGAGATGGGACTGCTCATGGCTTCATCTATTAACGTTGACATAGAGTCAGCGACTATAGGCCTTGGAAATCCGGCCAATCACCTTGGTGCTGGCTCGGAGCTTGGCCAAACCTGCGGCGATCCCACAGGCCGGGGCCTCTGACGCCTGGGTGGGTGGCTCCGGTGTAGCAGCCGGCCGGCCGAGGCACTGCTGGCAGTGCCACACTGAGAGAGCCCGGGCCTGGGCGATCGTCAGTTTGGCACAGGACGTGTGCCATCGCTGGCCGCAGAGACTGCAAGTGATGGCAGCTTTCCTTGAGCTTTGGCTCTTGCATGCCTGACAGCTGAGCGAGTGCGATTCCTGGGCGGGGGGCGGCTTCGCCCGCTTGCCGTTACTTGTTACGTCCAGTTTTGGGTGCCCATATTAATGAACCAGTTAAAGAAGAGAATCATGTGTTGCAAAGTTGCTGGCCTTAAAAAAAAATCAGTGTCGGCAGTTGGTAGCCACCCAGGACTCGCCAAAGAAGCCGGAGACCGCCAAGCCGAGCTCCTCCCTTCTGGCGAACCTCAGCGGAAGCCGGTTCTGAACCGACGCTACCGTGCCCTTCCCTTGGCCACAGTAGTCTCCCTCCGTGTATGGGCATATGTTCCTCCTTGTGTGTTATTGGATCTGGGCGTGGTGAAGTGTTCTCATTTGCACCTTGAAATCCGGAGTGTACTACTGTATTATAATGTACAAAACTCATCCTTGATAATGTGCTAGCCACGAAAGCTCGGATCTTTTCATTTAGTATATTTGGTATACAATAAAGATATTACTGCCATATCATGATCATATTTCTTCAACTTTTTGAAAGTTGTCGAATCACACTTAATTGTATGTCTACATGTCAGGCGAGGTTAGCTGAACATGTTCGTGAACTTTTTTTCCTAAAAAAAAATGTATCTTGGAAGATATTCAACTTTTAGTTTTAAGCAGAAAGTTGGGTTGGTGACGTCATATTATTTATTTTTTAATAATAAGGAAATCCTTTGTGCTGCCAAATATATGGCACAATTTTTTGTCGACATCTATTGCGCATAAAAAGCGAACCACCCGGTGTCTAGATTGGATAGCACTATCAGCTGGAATTTTGCAGCAGTTGGCTGCCAGAGACCGCTAGTGAGCCAGGGTGTTATGACGTCGCAAGCAAATGGTGCCACTAAATATTTATTTATTTATAAATAAATAAACATTTAGCGTGAAATATTTAACTGGTACCATTTGCTTGCGACGTCATAACACCCTGGCTCACTAGCAGTCCCTGGCGGCCAACTGCTGCATCAACTCAAGCTGATAGTGCTAGCCTCTAGATTGCGAACCACTCGGGGATCGATAAATGAAAGACGAAAATATTCCAAGGCTGATCTTAAAACAAGTCGACTATCATTACCAGTTGGGTAAATAGAGACGACGCTGTCGGTTTAGAGGCCCTATTCAAATACAAATGGGCCTTACTTTTTACAGATGTCAAAATCAAGCTCGAATATCTTTTTTATTAGATCATTGCGGTTGTTTTAATTGCTACCATACTTAATTGAAATACCAAGCCATCAAAATGGCTATCTCAACTCAAATATAATGTTAAGGTGGGATAGTCCCTTTAACCCGGCAGTCACTGGGGTATATTCTGTAACACGACTCACTGGGGGGGGGGGGGGGGGGGGTTAGCCCCCTGGTATCTTCAGAACCAATGATCGTAGCGGAACGCGGAAGGCGGTATTCGAAAGCGCTCAATGAGATAAACCTAATGCACACTAAAAAGAATCAAATTAAGGTCACATGTCACGTCACGGTCAAGTCAAACGTCAAAATCGAGGTATTTGAGTTTATGGACAATACTTGCCATCCATGGCCTTTGATTGCGCTCATAACCACCCAAAGTGCTGTCAAAGGTATGATACATATCCCACATGAGCTAAAGTGAGATTGTTGGAAAAGATCAAGGTCAAGGTCAAGTCACAAAAGGTCACTACACACAAAATATCTACGAAAGTCATGCAGCACATGTTTTATGGATGATTTTACGCGTAGAATTCGATAGTGATAGTCATTTTACCACCTGACTTCATTTACGTGAAGTTAGTGTCAAGTTCAGGTCAAGTTCAGGTCACTGAAGGTCAAAATTTGAAATTGATAAATCGAAATGAAAAAAGCATGTTTCTATATCAGTTTTATCTAAAAAAATACAGTGCTGGCATTTATGTGTCTGTATCTGGTTAATAGAGGCCAAAAAACGCAATTTCAGAATATGATTTACCCTACTTTATGTCATGTCAGTCGAAAAAGATATTATTTTGAAATTTGGTATGGTAGTTGCCCATATGTCGTTATCTGGCAATTATTCCGTTTTTTTTAAATATCTTTGAAAAATTTGATTTTGTGGGCATTTAAAAAAAAACTTTTTTGACATTTTTGGGGTAAGAAAACAAAATGATTGACATTTCGAGATAGCTGGTTTGTAGCCCTTGCAATTTTCTACCTTTTCGCGTTTTTTCGATTCGATTTTTCTTAAAATGTTGCATTTGTACGGCCTGGCAAAGTTTAGCTGATTTGTGTGTCAAAATCTGTTTAGTGACGTCACTAAATCCACTATATCCCGAAAAAATACTGACGAAATGTTTTCATTTTTTCTCACAAAAGGTGTAAAAATGATGCCCGGAAAGGTACTGAAAGTTTGGCGTTGATATCTGCATTAGTTGTTGAGATATTCCTAATATTACTAAGGGGGGCTAAAAAAGCCCCCCCCCCCTCAGTGACTCGCGGGTTAAAAGGAATAGTTCACCTTTAACATGGGGTTTTGGACTGAGATAGCAGATTTGTAGAGCAGATCTAAAAATGGGTTGTGGTGAAATAATTACCTCCCTACGTTAAGTAATTTCGACACAGGACTAGTGGGTCCGGTTTCATGTCCGCTGTTCCGGGACACGATCGGGACATGAACGCTTGCCGCCGGAGGCAGGTACACTCTCTAGCACGTAGTCTCTGATCACGACGTCTCGTTAATATCCGCTCAGCCGCCCGGGCGGCGCGGCGGCCCCTTGTCAGAGACTGTACTTGGCGTCAGGCGGAGCGGGGCGGAGCCAGAACGCCAACTGCCATTGTACGATTTCTCGTGAAATACAAAGAGAAACTTACTTCTTTCTCCACATATATCCATCAGTTGTCCAAACCTTAGACATATTCGTAGTTTCGAGCACAAGATGCACCGTGTGGTTGAATTTTAAGACAACTTTCAAGGTGACCTATTCCCTTTAACATGTCAGCATCAGGCAAGTCATTTTGACATATTTTGAGGGCAAAAAAAGTTCCGAACACTTCAGGTCACAGATATATGACGTCTTTTGAAAAGGTCTGCACCGTTGCATGCTCAACGGGATGCACTTTCATGTTGCTGTCAGCAGTGTCGGGCTCATGTGTAGCAGCAGTCGTCAGTTTCGACTTATTATGGCTAATAAGGTTACCAACTCACTGGGGAAGGTCATATTAGGTCACAGGAGTCAGGAGGTCCGTTTGTCCTCGTGGCCTGGCCTGACCTGAAGTTTTAGGCGGCATTTACCGCCGTTTGCTCCCGGAAATGGACCGAAACAATACAGCATCATCGTGACAATCATCTATCACAAGGCCTGTTAAATTTTCAAGTCTGACCTAAGCTGACCTTATTTGACCTGATGTGACCTTTCTGTAACATTGACCCTGACCTTGACCGAAGTATGGCTTGTGACCACTCATTTCACGTGAAAAGACGAGACGGATCAATTGCGATTTTGACCTTATGCGACCTGACCTTGACCTGAATTTCACCTAGGGGCAGTGGTGGCGGAAGAGGGGGCAGGGGGCAGCTGCCCTGCCCCTCCCCCACTCAAAAAGTTTTTTTTTTGGAGGGGGGGGGGGCAAACATGATTTTGCCCCCCATAAATTTGTAAGAGGGGCCCACCAAGAAGTTGACCGAGGACCCGAGGTGTCTCCAGCCAGCCTGAGGGGCACTCTAAGGCCGACAGAAGGCCCTCAGTCGGCCTGAGGGGGCCCTCGGTAGGCCTGAGGGGCCCTCGGTGCCCCTGAAGGGGCTCTGCCCCCCCCCCATCCTAAAATACCTGCCGCCGCCACTGAGTTCAGGATCAGTGTTTTACCTTCACTATTGGGAGCGCGACATATCTGGCGATTTTGTTTCAATCTGTTCAACGTTGGACAATGTCTCTGAAGCAAATCGCCGACACTGAATAGGCCACCGTTGGGTGCATAAATGAACCTTCGATTTCATTGTCACTTTTTCGATTGTTCGTTGATCGTTTTGGGAAAAGTGGTTATCTGTATTGATAAGCTAAAGCATTGTATTATATACAGTGGCGTACCCAGGATTCGCCCCAGTGGTGGGGGGGGGGGGGGGGGATTTTTCATCAGGGGCCCATAAGGTACCCCGCCAAAAAAAAACTCACCGGATTTGGCCCACTATATTTTTAGGGGGGACACATTTTCAAAAAACAAATTGTCATTTGTTTTCGACCAGCCTGACTGACGGGCCCCTTCCTTGTACCGGGGGTCCAGGCCCCTGTGTCCAATACCACTACCCGGGGGCCCCTGTGTTCAATACCACTACCCGGGGGCCCCTGTGCTTAATACCACTACCCGGGGCCTCCCGTGTGTTCAACTTCATTACCACTACCAGGGGGCCCCTGACTGACAAAGGGGCTTAAGATAGTCCCAGGTGCCCCAGATATGCCGGCAAGAGGAGCCCTCTGGTTGTCATTTGGGGCGCCCGTGCCTATTCGTTTCCAGCTAATGGGTCCCCTGACGGGCATGGCCCCCTATCGTGTATCGGGGACCCCTGCCTGTCACCAGGGGGTGCAAGAAGCCCCCTTGTATCCATCCCTGGGGGCCCCCAGGTGAGGATAATTTTAGGACAAAACGAAAGAATAAAAAAGTTGAAAATGGCCCCCAAAACAAAGTGGGCCAAATTCGGTGAGTTATTTTTTGGGGGGTAGGTAGGTTGGTCCCTCGATTTGTAATAGACCCTTATCAGGGGCCTGGACCATGGGTCCAGTCGTCGCTCCAGGGGCCCGGGTCGTTCATCCATGAATCCCCAGATGGGCCTTCCAATGGCCCCGGTCGGCCCTCTAGGCTCTAGGTACCCCGGTCAATAGTCGTGGAGCCCAGCCGACCTTCCACGATCCCTGGCCGACCCTCCGATGGATGATTTATTTATTGCCCTTGTTATCACATGGTGCTCGAAATAGGGCTTTTCGGGCCCTATTTCCAAAATGGCGCTTACGGCCAAAGGGGCCCGTATGGACCTTCAGGGGGGGGGGTGTCAATTTCCTTGTTTGCCCCCCCCCCCCCCTCTTGGGTACGCCTATGATTATATACAGCCAGAGGCAAAACTATACAAAACTCCTAATGTTGAAAATAAATGAACCATTATGACGATTGTTTTCAAAAATTGAGGGTCGCAGCCACTAACTGGTGTGGGACAGACGCCCTTCTCTTCATATCACACAGAAGAGAGCATACGCCAAGGCTGTCCCATATTTGGACGCGCCCGGTCCCCGCCGGAGGCGCTCACCGGCCCGACGCCTAACCAGCTGACGCTCGGGTATTCGGGAGTAGCCGTGCCGACACGACGGTACCACGATTGTCGGAGTTGTTGAGTGCAGTATTGTTGCTTTGCAGTCATCTCGTCTCATTGATTGTGTGTCTGCCATTGCATTAGTTTTGTACTATTGCTCGGCTCTCCGTCTTTGCTGCGAACATTTATCAGTGTCACATGCAGATCGGATGCTTCACAACTGTTTTGCTATGCATTAACTTATCTACAAATAACCTCGTTCTCTTATAACTTGTGTTTAATCATTGGCTGATGTAGTGGTCGTTATACAATAGTTTAGATACCTCCCGAGATTGGTGCCAGGGTCCTGTATACTTACTGCTTTGAGGCCTGGTAAATCCTCCCATTGGTTACCTACGTTATGTAATATGATTTAATTGTTCTCTTATTTAATTGAATTTATCAGTTCTCTTTAGTTCTCTTTTTAGTTCTCTTGATTTAATAATTTATTTTGGTTCCTTTTCGCGTCGTATTGTTTTGTTGCTCGCCGCCGCCGCCGCCGCCACTTGGCACTCGCTACGACTCTTACTGCTGCAGTAGCCGCCGACTCGCTGGTGACACCGGACACCCCGTGCATCTCGGCAACCACACCGCGGACCGCCGACCGACCGCCGCCGCCGCCAGGGAGGAGTGCCGTGCCATCCGCCCATCCTCAGCCATACCATCCTATCACCGTACCGAACCAAATGCCACAAAACCTAAACATTGCCCACATAAACATAAACAGTATCACCGCACCCAACAAATTAGATGAGCTACAACATTGCATTGACATCAACGGGATACAAATTATCGCTCTCACTGAAACCAAGTTAGATGAGTCAGTTGACGACACTGTACAAAATAAAAGGTTTCCATTCACCCACAAGACACAGAAACAGAAACGGAGGAGGGGTGGCAATTTACGTTCACCCATCTTTACCCGTACAACGCCTAATGGAACTAGAGTTAAGTGGGCACGAGTGGGTCTGGGCAAAAATAAAGCTTCATACATTTACCTTAATCATATGCTGTTCCTACCTTCCCCCAAAGTTATCATCTGGCGATCACCAGTTATTCACAGATAACTTGGCAGAATCAGTATGTCAGGCTGAAAAGCACTCCCCCACGGCTATACTCTTACTCGGGGACTTTAATACCGGCAATATTTATTTGCATCAAGACACTTATAAGCACAACGGTATATCAGCATTCGATCATAAAATCAAGGACATGACAGACGCATTAGGCCTGAAACAATTGATTAAAGAGCCAACTCGAATTTCAGACAACTTAGAAAATCTGCGGGACCTTGTTTTTACCAGCAATGATAACATTACTATCGGCAGTGGCACTTTGTCACCTTTCGCACAACTAGACCACTTTCCCGTCTACGTATCAATGCAGGTTCCAGCACTACCAAAAGAAACAAAACAAATCACAAAGCACATTTGGGATTACTCAAAAACAAATGTACCACTACTCACTGACACATTGATAAATACCGATTGGGACAGTTTATTAGGACATGAAATCCACGCAGCAACAGACCTATTTATCTCTGCCCTCCATGACGCTGCCCGAGTTTCAATTCCCATCAAACATATAAAGTTCAAGCAAGACCAAAAACCTTGGATAAATGTAGAGTTAAAACGTAATATAAGAAAAAGAGACAGATTGTTTAAAATTGCTAAACGAACTAACACTGATGACGATTGGAATAGGTGGAGATTCCAAAGAAACAACGTAACTACAATAAATAGACGTCTAAAAAGCCAGCACGTAAGGAGACAAGTCAA
Source organism: Chirona hameri (assembly GCA_036785665.1). Lineage (NCBI taxonomy): Eukaryota > Metazoa > Arthropoda > Thecostraca > Balanomorpha > Balanidae > Chirona > Chirona hameri. The sequence goes on from JAXIVJ010002575.1 coordinate 16,434, forward strand.
CACACTGCTAACACAAAAACGAGACCCTCACAAATATCACCAAACATTGCGCAACATAACTGGCCGCTCTAGAGATGACACCATTCCGCCACTAGAAACACCAAACGGAGATATAATTACAGACGAATTGAGCAAAGCTATACTTCTCAACGACCACTTTGCAACACAATCTACTCTCAACGTTCCAGACGAACAGACACCTCCGTCAAATCCAGACGCACAACCGGTACCCACTTTAACAAATATTACGACATCAGAACAAGAAGTCCTCCATTTTCTTAACTCTCTTGATCAGAATAAATCAACTGGGCCAGACGCAATCCCAATAAAGTTCCTGAAAATGACTGCTCTTCTTATCGCTAAATCACTCTCCAAACTGTTTAATAAATCATTAACGAACGGTATCTATCCTAGAGCCTTCAAAGGGGCGAATGTTCGACCTATATTTAAAAACAAAGGCTCACCTTCTGACCGCAGTTCCTACCGCCCCATAAGTCTTCTCTCACCTCTATCTAAAGTATTTGAAAAAAATAGTTTACAAGCAAATGTATTCACATTTCACAGAAAACGCTCTCTTAACAGAAAAACAAAGTGGGTACCGGAAGAATCACAGTACACAACACCAGCTTCTTTATCTGACGCACAACCTTTATAAATCGCTTGATGAAGGACGCGACTTTACTGCAATTTACTTAGACATTTCCAAATACTTCGACAAAATCTGGCACAAAGGACTAATACACAAATGTAGATACGAATTTGGCATAACAGGATCCCTTCTAGACTGGATTACATCATACCTACAAAACAGACGACAACGAGTAATCATACGCAACACGTCTTCACCTTTCAGGACTGTGAACGCAGGCTGCCCTCAGGGATCGGTATTGGGACCTTTGCTAGCTCTCATTTACCTTAACGCTCTATCAAATCAAACACAAAATGACATCCTCTTTTTCGCCGACGATACCTCTCTCTACTCTTCTCACACGACTAAAGACGTACAAGCGACACAGCTCTCACTTCAGGATGACTTGGACGTGATTCAGGACTATGGTCGGGAATGGGTGATAACCTTTAACGCTACAAAAACAATCCAACAAACATTTTCTCATAAACGTACGCAACAAATACCAGCATTGACATTTGGGGGAGATCCTATACCAATTGGAGAAAGTCATACTCATCTTGGAGTAACACTTTCGAAAGACCTCCGATTTCATGAACACGTAAACAAAATATGCCAAAAAATAAACAGAACACTAGGCCCATTATACCCCATAGCACGGTACATACCACGGCCCATTCTCGACCAAATTTATAGAATTTACGTCAGACCACATTTCGACTATTGTGACGTTGTGTATGACGGACACATTACCATAAAGGACTCCACTAGACTAGAGACGTTACAAAATCGAGCCGCGAGACTGGTGACAGGGACACTCTTTCGAACACCCACTGAGAAATTACGATCGGAATTAGGCTGGGAGGCACTGACTACAAGACGACGTATGCACAGGCTCATATTGTACCATAAGCTTAATGACTGCAAACAACACACACCACACTATGTCATGTCCATTATGCCGAACACACGAGCACAGGACACAACCATCACTCTTAGGAACGCAAACTCTCACAGTAGATCCCCTCACCGTACAACATGCTATAATCGTTCATTCTTTCAAACAACCAGTAAACAGTGGAACCAGTTACCGGAAACCATACGTCAACTAGGACACAAAACATACAAAAAAGAACTTCGTGAGCAGCTAGGATTACCTGTCCCTCCATATTACTATACCGCGGGATCAAAGGAGGGGAACATATTACACACTCGTTTTCGCACAGACATGACGCATTTGAACTCACATTTGTACAAAGTTCAAAAATGTCCAAGCCCTGCATGTGATTGTGGGTATAAAACTGAGAACCCTCGTCACTTCGTCCTTTCCTGTCCCAAGTACAAGAAACAACGAACGGAATTCATTAACAACATAACACAAATCACAGGGCCCTTATTTACCACCCAATCACAATCCGAACAGCTTCAAATCCTAATGCACGGCACAAATCTCTGCGGCGTTGACGGTCGGGCGGTGGCCCACGTGTTCCAAAAATTCCTACTTAACTCTGGTAGATTTGCCCACATATATTAACTCTAAGATAATGTGACTGGTGTCCGAGGCGAGTTGAGCGGCGTCTAGCAGCACTCGTTTCACGTTGCGGAGTGCTGGGTGTCTCGCGCTGCGGCGGCGGCTGGAGAAATCAATCCTTTGTTATGCCCCTTTCCCAGACGTGGTGCGCTGATTTAAGCGCATTGAGTGCTTCTGCACCATGTCTCCAAGTGTATTGCTGTAACTGCGCAAGTATGACCAATAAACGTGATGATGATGATGATGATGATGGCGCCACACGCACCAGCGAATCTGTGTACGCAATATATTGTATTGCGAATCTGTGCGAGACAGATTCGCAATACAACTCTCGGCCCTGTCCGACGTCTCTTTCGACCACTCTCCGACACTAGGCCGTCGTTGGGTGCATAAGTTAACTGCTAAGTGCTAATTTGGACACATTTGTATTCAATGTGTGTTGATTGTTGAGGATAATAGGGCACATTATCATAATAGACAGAGTGGAAGACATATTTGCTATACCATTTAGTCAAAAAGCAATACTGGATTTTGGTGGGGATCGAAATTCGTTACCAAGTACTTGAGAGTATTGGATTGTTAAAAGTGTGGAACGCTTATCAACTATAACTTGAAATATCTTTCGGTAGGGAAGTTGTCATGCAAAATGTGATGAATTTACAATATATTTTGGTCTCGTCTGGCGATTTCAAGTGCTAACTCCATTTTTATGGGAAAATGCCATTATTTCCCTTTAACTTGAAAAAATATTTCGGTAAAATGTTTTATGTAAAAATGTGATCAATTTACAATATATTTGTAAATTGATATCTGTCGATTTCAAGTCATATCTCCATTTTTGTGGGGAAAAGTCAATATTTCCCTTTAACGACCGGTTCTCTCAAGTACTTGGTAACGAATTTCGGTCCCCACCAAAATCTGGTATTGCTTTTTGACGAAACGGCATAGAAAATATGTCTTCCACTCTGTCTATTATGATTATGTGCCCTACTATCCTTAACAATCAACAAACACTGAATAAAAAGGTATCAAAATTAGCAGCTAACTTACGCACCCAACGACGCCCTAGTTAGCGGTTGCGGCCCTCAATTTTTGAAAACAATTGTCATATTGGTTAACTTATTTTCAACATTAGGAGGTTTGTATAGTTTTGTCTCTGGCTGTATACAGTGGTGGATCTAGGTTTCAAGTTGGGGGGGGGGGGGCAAAATTCCCAAGTCTCACACAATTCTGAAAACTCGTCGGATTTTGCTTGCTTATGCATTGATAGCTGATTTAAAGGAAACTTTCCTTCGTAAAAGTTGCTTAGATTTGCTTCTATATCAGGAACTGTGTCAATTTTGCGCCGATTTCAGGCGGTGGGGGGGGGGGGCAATTGCCCATTTTGCCCAACCGTAGATTCGCCACTGGCTGTATATAATACAATGCTTTAGCTTATCAATAAAAATAAAACAATCAACAAACAATCGAAAAAGTGGCAATGAAATCGGAAGTTCATTTATGCACCCAACGGCGACCTAGTTAGTGTCGACGATTTGTTTCAGGGACATTGTCACAGTGCTTTCAAAGGAAAGAAAAGCGACATATATGTCACGCCAGATATAGAGAAGGATCGTCACCATATATAGGTACATATATTTACATTTCCAATTTTTGTATTATCGAAATCGAAAAAGTTGTTTATTTCACTTTTAAATTGAGACGCGATCAATTTGATACCATACATGTGTCATAAGATAATGTAGAAAAATAAATAAAAAGGTCAATATTTCCCTTTAACGCGGCAGGAGCAGACTTTTGCACACCATAGCACATTTATAGATGTCTGCAATACAAAAAAAGCATTGCAATATAGCACCTGGATGAAAACACAAAGCCTTAGTCATATAGGGCGATCTTTGTCAGCTTGGGATCATAAGTGAATGTCGATCATATAAGTTTCCGCTAATTATCCATCTTCGCAGACATTTGGTTTGTTCTAAACATTTTGCTCCGGCCTGCTCAGCCTCTCAGACATTTGGTTTGTTCTAAACATTTTGCTCCGGCCTGCTCAGCCTCTCAGAACATTTCACAGATATTGCGGAGCTAGGTCAGGCACTAGTCAAATTTGGGGATGATGATGGTTGGGAGTTTCGGGGCTCTCCAAAGTAAATAATACACAATAAAATATTTTACGACAAACGTTGCCTGCGAGAGGGAAGCATCGGTAAGAATATCTAACATATTAACCCTCGCCCTGGTTGGGGTCATTTTGACCCACCCTGAGGTTTTTCGGGAATAGCGGGAAAGCGGCACAGCTGTTTGGTACAGCTGGAAAACAGCTATTTAGAAAACAAATTTAACACAGCTGTTTGGGCATCATTTACCCACATTTTGTGCACATTTTTATCCCAGGTCATCTCAGGTCAGGTCACCAGGCCACGTCAAGTGATATTACCTCCAAACATGGTTGTGGTCGTGCCAAAGCCAGTGTTTGTCCGATAGATTTGAAACTTACAGGATTTCATAAGGTCATAGTACCTACAATTCGTATATCTCCGATTTCTTTTATATCGGTGACCTAAGGTCAGGTCAATTTCGTGACCTCCCCATTATAAGTCAATGTGAAAATATACAAATGCTTCCTATTCAGATAATATGCAATAGATCAAGTTAATTCTTTCAGAATCATGTTATGTTAGCTTCTTCTTGATGACCCAGATGCAATTGTTGCTCAGTGACCTCTGCAAGGTCAGCTGAAGTCATCTAAGGTCACTAGCACATTTTTGCCAATAACTCTTGATATAATAAAGATGCAGAGGTGCGAATGGCGCCACTGTTTGTCTCGTCAAAACGCATCGCCCCACATGCAGCATGACCTACCTGGGTCACCAAATGACCTTGGCCTGATGTCGAATTTTGAAGTTGACCTAACCAGGTCACCATCAATATGTGTCGAAGCTTCTTGACGAGAAAACAAACACGATGGTGTTAAAATTATTGTTCTACGTTCAACTGATACAAAGTTACACACAAAAAAAAAACTATTCGGAAGAAAATGCCATCGCGATCTTTGCTTTGGTGACCTCTGGAGCCTAAACTATTGAACTGAGCTGAAATTTAAGGACACCGTTGGGGATTGCATTGTACAAGAGTTTTCTATTGTTTTTTCCCGTTTGTTCCTAGCTATCTTCCCGAGATATTGGGGGGGGGGGGGGGGGGGGGGTTCTTGAGCAAAGTCCTATACTTGGAAAATTTGACCTTTGATGACCTCTGGTGACCTAAATATTAACCTGAGCCCAAAAATGCCCGAAGCAACTTCGAATGCCCTTGTCAAGAGTTTTTGAACGTTTTTCCTGAGTCTTTCTAACCCTTTTGGTTTTCGAGTTAGTGGGAGGTCATTTTGATCCCCTCCCCCCCCCCCCACACCACCAGGGCGAAGGTGGCTCAGAGGCTCACCGGGGCGCGGGTTAAAACGCTACCAAGTGGCGAAATGTCGTGTAAGATATGGGCTCATCAGTAAAATCATCCAGACAGGCTCCACAATGTTGGAATGTGGATGGAACGTGTCAGCTCTGAAATGACTGACGTGTTCGTTGCCAGTACTTAATGCCTGAAATTTGACGTGAACAGGGACATTGGGTCCTGCTGGCGCCTGCGCCACGTTTTCTGGAGAGGGCGAATACTAGTCAAATTTGGGGATGATGATGGTTGGGAGTTTCGGGCTCTCCAACAGTGTTCGCCACGGGCCCACCAACCCCCAGCCCGGCCCGGCCCAGGCCCATGAACACCAAGCCCAGGCCTGGACCAGGCCCGGTCAAATTCATAATATTGAGGCCCAGGCCCGGTCCGGCCCGTTCAGATGAAGCATATAATTATTTTCACAAAATTTGCAATAATTATCCTAGCGTATTTACTTGTATACTATAAATGTGAAACAATGAACCAACTATGCTAACAAAAAAAAAGCCACAGCCACAGCAAAAGTGTGTTACTGTGCAAGCTGGTTAAAATATTGTTAAGCTCTGATCTGAGCTTGTGCGACGCGCGCATTACTTCGAAATTGTCAGGCCCAGGCCCATCCAGAGCCCAGTGATTTCCTTAAAGTTGAGGCCCGGCCCAGGCCCAGCCCAGGCCCAGCCCAGACCCAGCCCAGACCCAGCCCAGGCCCAGCCCAAGCCCAGCCCAGGCCCAGCCCAGGCCCAGCCCAGGCCCAGCCCAGGCCCAGCCCAGGCCCAGCCCAGGCCCAGCCCAGGCCCAGCCCAGGCCCAGCCCAGGCCCAGCCCAGGCCCAGCCCAGGCCCAGCCCAGGCCCAGCCCAGGCCCAGCCCAGGCCCAGCCCAGGCCCAGCCCAGGCCCAGCCCAGGCCCAGCCCAGGCCCAGCCCAGGCCCAGCCCAGGCCCAGCCCAGGCCCAGCCCAGGCCCAGCCCAGGCCCAGCCCAGGCCCAGCCCAGGCCCAGCCCAGGCCCAGCCCAGGCCCAGCCCAGGCCCAGCCCAGGCCCAGCCCAGGCCCAGCCCAGACCCAGCCCAGGCCCAGCCCAGGCCCAGCCCAGGCCCAGCCCATGGCCCATAGGGCCAGCCCGGCCCGTGGCGAACTCTGCTCTCCAATGTCCCGTTATACATATATTGCCGTTATACAGGCAGCCTATAAAATATGCATGCTAATGATGAAACGCAGGGCCAAAACTGGGCTCACCAACAGAGAACACGTGTGTTGAAGAGTCAGGCCTGCATTCGGGCTAATTTTGAATTTCATTGTTCAATAATAAACTAACGGCACACGTTAAAAAGGTGGCCATACTAGTTCGCAACTTCTCGCGCGTACCTATATCAATCAGCATCACTCAATGCCTACATTGCATCAAAGGTTATCACCAGTATTCGCATCATTGTGACGTAACAGATGGCCGTAGTGAAGCCCTATGATGTTACTCCACGGTTATATTACGTTACTATGAGTGAAGACACTGTCTGATGATGTGGTCGGCCTTTATTCTACGCCGTTTCCTCATATGCGTCACCACTTCTCACATCGAGTATGCAGACTTATTTTATCGGAAACATTTGCCAAAAATGAAAACTATCCGGTCGACGCAAATCATACGTCATTTTCATAGTCACGCACCGTACACGTGGCACGCTCGTAATTAACTACATTAAAGGGAATAGGTCACCTGTAATGGGGTTTTGAACTGAGATAGCATATTGTAGAGCAGATCGAAAAATGGGTTGTGGTGAAATAATTACCTCGCTACGCTAAGTAATTTCGACATATATGTCGAAATTACTTAGCGTGGCGAGGTAATTATTTCACCACAACCCATTTTTCGATCTGCTCTACAAATCTGCTATCTCAGTTCAAAACCCCATTAACCCGCGCGGTGCTGGGGTCTCCAGCCGAACGCGCGGTGCTGGGTCTCCAGCCGAACGCGCGGTGCTGGGGTCTCCAGCCGAACGCGCGGTGCTGGGGTCTCCAGCCGAACGCGCGGTGCTGGGGGGGGGGAGTAAATTGTACCCCCCCCCCCTCCCCTCCTCGTATCTTCCGAACCAATGACCGCAGCGAGACGCGCAAGGCGGCGATCGAAATCTATCAGCGGGAAGAATCTAACACATACCCGAAATTCTTAAAATAAGGTCACATGTCAGGTCACAGTCAGGTCAAGAGTCAACATGTAAGTATTTGGGTTTTAGGCCATACTTTCCATCCAAAGCCATAGATTGCGACTATTATCTCACAAAGTGCTTTCAAATGTATAACGCATCTCCCGCATAAGTAAAAGCGAAATTGTAAGCAAAGGTCAAGGTCAAGGACAAGGTCAGTTCACAAAAGGTCACAGGTCTACGAAAGCCATGCGACACATGTTGTATGGGTTATTTTACACGTATAATTCGATAGTAGCAGCCATTTTCACAACCTGATCCCATCTAATTGCCCTCAGGTCAAGGTCAGGTCACAATAAGGACACAATTTGAAATTGATTAATCGAAATAAACATGGCATGTTTCTAGAATAGTTTTGTTTCAGAAATACAGTGCTGGCATTTATTGCCTATTGGTCTATACCTGGTCAGTAAAAGCAAAAACAAACACAATTTCAAAAATGACGTCTTGAGTTACTTATACTTAGGGAGCCATAAATCAGTCAAAAATAAATATATTACGTTGAAATTCGGTTCGGGCATCGTCCTCGGTTCTCTAATATCTCGGTTCTCGGTATATATATATCTATCTCGGTATATACTCGGTTCTCTAATATATCTTCCGTTTTTTTAAAATCTTCAAAACAAACTTTTGTGGAAATTCTTCCCAAATTTTGTTTTCTTCAATTTTGGGGGTCAAAAACCCAACATTTCGAAAATCCGAGATATCCATTTGGAAGACAATGTTATTTCCTTTTTTGACGCTTTATTTGCAATTTGCATCAAAACGCTATTTTCTACGATTTTTCACACATTTAACGTTGTTTTCACCAAAAATGACATGACATGACCTCACTAAAACGTCATTATCTTCCAAAATACTTCACCAATTTCAATAACATTTTGGCAGAAGACGTAGAATTGATGCAGAATAAGGTACCGAAAGTTTCACTTCGATACCCGTCATAGTTTTCAAGTAATTGAGAAAATCCGGGAGGGGGGATAAAATTTACCCCCCCCCCCTGCGCCGCGGGGAATCTATTCCCTTTAATCTCGGGACATTATTTTGTGAAAATATCAGTTTAGATTGTTTCAGGCGTTTCAGGTCAACACGTCGGTCACGTCCGTCCAGTCTTTTGTATGGGGCATGCTGACATTCTAAAAGTAGACTGTATTGCTAGAATCTAAATTGGCCTGTATTGTTTGCAGTTACGCAACTCTTCTTTGCAGCTCTATGACTTCTCCAGCCTCCAGCCTCCAGCCTCGTGCCACGTCCGCAACGCAGCCGCCAGATGTATCTCCGATACAGCGGCATCACAGCACATATTGCGCATTTGAGCATCAGCCTAGGTGCGTACTAATGCCCAGATTTATGTGTTTTTCTGGCGAACACTCTGAATGAACGACGATGAGTAAGCAGCTTGCAGCTGGTTTGCGCAAACAACCAGAATGAACCGGCCGATTAACAAGATTTACGCAGAACTAGCTGCTGGAAATTCGGCAGGATGCCGGCAGCGCGCCACTCCGCGGCAGTGACTCGGTGACGTCACCGGGTGACTCGGTGACGTCACCGGGTGACTCAGTGACGCCACGTCACGTCACGTAACGCATCTCGAGAGGAGGAAGCGGAGCGCCGCTGCGGTGTCGACAGCTCTGCGGGTTGGGGGTGACTCAAGGGCGCTACGATCGGCTTTCCGCCCGAGTGACCACCACACCCGGCTCGCTCCGCCGCATCTCCGATACACGCTTGAGTCGCGCGCAGACAGGGTTAACTGGAACTACTTAATTACGCTTACTAGAGGGCCTGTGGCGGAGCCCTTGAATGGTGACCAAAAAGTGAGGGTCACGCCCCTCCCCCATGTTCATATGTCTAAAGTTGATGTGTAATCATAGAAGCAACAAAGAAGAAAATCATAACTTTATTCATTTAATTTATCATCGTACACAACAATTATGATCGAACAGGAATACCTCCCATGCCAGCACAGGATAACATGTTGGTAGCGTTGTAGTTGTATCTCACCCGTAATAGGCGTGGTGCCCAGTCGGCCGGCTGGACCACCATTGGGGGGGACTTTGCCGGCCCAAAACGTTGAGAGTTTATGTTGGAATATATATTTTTGTCAGCCTTCTACGCACAATTCAAGGTGTAGCAGAAAGGCAGTGAGTTCCTTTAACGTCGACGCAGTGCTTGTTTGAAGGTCTGAAATCAAACTGGATGTCTCGACATTTTTTTCTTCTTCATAGACTCATGCCCAAAACGTTGAAAGTTTGGGAGCTCAGTGGATGCGGAATCAGATTTCTAGGGAAAGTCCGGTCCCGGGATCCCTTTTTATGCAATCTGCGCACATGTTGGTAGCGTACATACATATGTTTATCGGTCACAGTGGCGGATCCAGGATTTGCCAAGGGGCTTCAGACCCGAGGGCCGAGAGCGGCATATTTCCTTGGTGACAGGGGCGGCATGATCCAGAGGGGCGCCAATCCAATATGTCAATTAAACTGGTAAAATATGCCTCTTCCTTAACCCCCCCCCCCCCCCGGGGGGGGCAGAATCTGCCCCCTCACGGATTTTCTCAATAACTTGAAAACTATGATAGATATCGACGTGAAAAGTTTCGTACCTTATGTTGCACCCATTTTACGTCTTCTCTCAACATGTCAGTTGGGCAAACTACAGGGAGGCGATACAAAATAGATCGATCAATTTTTAGATTTTGTTATGTCCATAATTGGGCATATATGCTCTGTAGGCATGGTCGTCAGAATTGATTTCCGATTTTGAAAATTGCGAGGGTGGATCGGTATGTACTAAACAATTCTGAACAACTTTTCCTTTTCGTTTTGTCGATACAATGAATTCCTGACTACATTAAATCCACTTTTCGAAAACAGATTTGGTCCTCAGGAAACTCGGCTGCCGTTCAACGGACCAGCAAGCGCCGATGATGGGTAAATCGCTGTAACGACCAATTGGCTGAATTTGTGTATGCTCATGCCCACTGCGCACTGAATATGCAGATGCTCGGTCGGGTTGAAGGAGCATTTGGTTGACTTGAGCTTTTTTTGGTCAGCTTGAAGGGCCTCGGTCGGCTTTGGGAGTCATTTGACGACCTGAGGGCCCTCTGTCGGCCTGAAAGGGCCCTCTGTTGGTCAGTGGGATCCTTCGGTCAGCTTGAGGGGGCATTCGTTTGGCTTGAGACCTCAGTCGGCCTAATGGGCTCTAGGTCGGCTTAAGGGGCTCTAAATGCACAATTAGGGCCCCTCAAGCCGACCTAGAGTCGCTTAGGCCGACTGAGGTCACAAGCCAAACGAATGCCCCCTCAAGCTGACCGGAGGCACCCACGAGTCAAAAGAGTGCCTCTTTAGGCCGACAGAGGGTCCTCAGGCCGTCAAATGACTCCCAAGGGCGACCGAGGCCCTTCAAGCTGACCAAAAACCCTCAAGTCGACAAAATTCTCCATCAAGCCGACCGAGGGCCCTCACAGGCCTATAGAGGGCCCCTCAGGGCGACAGAAGGCCCCCTCAGGCCGAGAGAGGGCCCCTAAGGCCACCAGAGGGCCCCTCAGGCCGACATACGGACAGAGGACCCCCTCAGGCCGACAGAGGGCCCCTAAGGCCACCAGAGGGCCCCTCAGGCCGACAGACGGACAGAGGACCCCCTCAGGCCGACAGAGGGCCCCTAAGGCCACCAGAGGGCCCCCCAGGCCGTCAGACGGACAGAGGACCCCCTCAGGCCGACATAGGGTCCCCCATGCTAACAGAGGGCCCCTCGGGTAGTCAGAGGGACTCCTCAAGCCGACAGAGGGTCCTCTCAGGCCAACAGAGGGCCCCCCCAGGCTGACAGAGGGCCCCTTAGGCTGACAGAGGGCCCCTTAGGCCGACCAAGGGTCCCATCAAGCTGGCCAAGCACCACATCAGGCGGCCAGAGGACCTCTCAGGCAGATAGAGGAAACCTCAGGCCGACCAGGGGCCCCCAGACCTACATAGTGCCCCCTCTGACCGACAGAGAGCCCCTGAGACCGACAGAGTGCCCCTGAGACCAGTGGCGGTCGCAAGGGGGGCCATGCAGGCCATACCTCCCCCAAAGGCCCATGAAGGGGGGCCAACATATATTTTGCCCCCCCCCCCGAAGTCACTTGGAGCCCAGGTGGACCCGAAGGTCGCGCCTGGGCTTCAGGTCAGACTGGGCCCTCTGGAGGTCGTATAGGGCCCTCTGGAAGCCAGAGGAGGCCCACTGGGAGTCAGAATGGCCCCCGGAGGCCAAAGTCAGCCCTCTCGAGGCCAGAGTGGGCCCTCTGAAGGTAGGAGAGGGCCATCTGGAGGCCAGAGTGGGCCCCCTGGAGGCCGGGATGGGCCCTCTAGGGGTCGGAGTGGGCCTTATGAAGCACAGGGTTCCCTCTGGAGGCCACAGCGGGCCCTGTGGAGGTCAAAGTGGGCCCCTGGAATCCAGAGGGGGCCCTATGGTGGTGAATGTGATGCCTCTGGAAGTCAGAGTGGTGGTCCTCCTGTAGGTCAGAGTGGGCCCTCTGGACGCCAGAGGGGCCCAATGATATACAGAGGGGTCCTACGGAAGCTGGAGAGGGCCCTATGTAGGCCAGAGTGGCACACTGGAGGCCAGAGAGGTCCATCTAGAGTCAGAGTTCGCCCTCTGGAGGCAGAAGGACCCTCTGAAGGCCAGAGTGGGCCCCCTGGAGGCCAGAGTGGGCCATTTGAAGGTCAGAGTGGGCCCACTGGAAGCCAGAGGGGGTCAATTAGTATCCAGAGGTGTCCCGTGCCTCCCCCGTTCCACCGCCTATGCATACGTGGATAAACAAGGAGCAAAATCTTGTGTTACGACAGTTGAGTCGTTCTTATTGGGTCGCGCCAATCCAAGGGGATTATAAAACGTTTGCAGCGTCGGTCACCGATTTTTACGACATTTGGTCTCAAGATCAAATCGAACCTTCTGTTTCCCCAAATCAGGTCCATTTTGACCTTACAGTCTGCTTCAAGGTCAAATTAAATGTCAAAGGACGGGGGACGCTGTAGCGCCCAAAGTTTGCGTCCGATTGCAACACAAATGGTCTCAAACGATGCCCGTGCCCATTTACAGGATAACAAGCATTCTTAGAGTAAATTTGTTCCCGTGACCTTCAAGGTCAAAGGACGGGGAACGCTGTAGCACCCAACTTTGGGCGCTGACTTGAAGGTCCCGTGGCACAACTCTAAGACTGCTTGTCATTCTGGAAATAGAAAGGACGGGAAAACGTCCTTTGACCCTGAATTTGACATTAAAGGTCACGGGGCTTGACCTTGAAGGTCACGGGGCACAACTCTGAACATTCTTGTCATCTTGGAACTGAGCACAAGAAATCGTTTGAGATCAATGTGTCGCGATCGGACGGTAACCTTGGGCGCTACAGCGTTCCCCGTCATTTGACCCGGAATTTGACATTGAAGGTCACGGGAACAACTCCAAGCATACTTATAATCCTGGAAATGGGCACGAGGAATCGTTTGAGACATTTTTGTCGCGATCGGAAGGTAACTTTGTGCACTACAGGGCCATGTAGAGGATAAGTAGCTAAAATGCTATTCACTTCACTCAATTCAGTGTTACGACGAACCGAAGACGACGATGCCCATAGATGTGACGCCGCAAAGCGGCATGAAAAGTTAAATTTAGGTCGTGGAAAACGAAATTGTAATATTGGAACCAGACCGTGATTGGAGCTAAGCCTCAGGAACCCCCTTTCCTGGTTGCACATCTCGGTATGATGAAAAGTATTGAAATTAATGTAGTTTGTCATATACATTAGCTTCGGATAGTATAACACCATGGCCGGTGACAGTCAGCGCTCAATAGTACATATGATAATAATTACTGTATACATGTGTAACTGTAAAGGCGGCCGCACACTGGGCCATTCGGCGCGCGGAGGCCGCGATATCACTGCGACTTTTCGCGCATCTGCACCGACTTTCCGCTTCTGCGTCAGCCGAAACGATGAAAAACGCAAGCTAAACGCGCCGAGTGTCCGCTGGCGGAATGGCGAAAACATCTGGTCCGTACGAGCTTTTTCCGCGACTGAACGACGCGGAACCGCGGACAACACAAACGTATCAGGCTAACAGTGGCGAATCTATGCCAGATAGAGGTTACACATTTTGCACAGCATGTTTTCTGCCGCTGTGAAATTTATTATGTAAGAGTGTCGTGGTTCTAAACTTACACCTTCGTCGAAAAATGACCATAATTAAACTACCTTGGGACAGGCTGTGCCTGTAGGGACAGGATGCGACATGCTGTAGGTCGGCGGGGCGGAATCCCGTGAGCAGACAGCGCCGAATCCGCCGGAACAAGGACGATATTCCGCGGTGTCACCGCGATTTTCCGAGGCGGAATTTCGCAGTGATATCGGCCACCGAATGCGCTGTTTGCGGCCGCCTTTACTCTGACTACCTGGAGTGTGCCTACTGTTTTGGAATGTCAAAAATATTCTTCTTATGGTAAGAAGCTATTGGTTTGATTGTTGGATACGATACAATTCACAACTGGAGCCCTTTTAGTTGAATTTTCACTTATAATCTTTTTTCTTATTTTTTGTTTCGATATCGACAAAACGATCGCCACTATAAACAGAGGAAAAAAGATGTGTAAAACAGCGCACCTAAGACAATGAAATTACGGTCACATCATGCAAGGATAGAGAGACAAGTTTTGCACAGCACGTTCTTGCCACTGTTAACTTTATTATGTGCAAGTTTCGAAGCTCTAAATTGATATCTTCGTCGAAAAAATGGCGTCAAAATGGCTATCAAGCGTTGCGAGTAGGGGACAGACGGTACTGTTCGGCTGCTGCTATCAGCGCGCACTAACTGTGTTGTCGAATTGCTATTGGCCGGCGCTAACGATATGCTACCAAATGTGGATCCATATTTCGATATTAGCAATGCTTCTAGTGGTGGTAAGCCTTCTAGAGTATACCCGATAATTGTGTGATTCCATCACGTTCCTGTAGTCTTTGGAATATATCAGCAACTAGGGTGAATCTGGATAAATTAAGTCATGGTTCAATTCAGACAATTATGTTCTATCTGAGCCAGTGCCAATAACCCCAAATAAGCGATGTGAGTAGGCAGTAGGCACACCCTTTAACAAACAGTCCGCATAACCAACAGTGCAAATGGTTTGAAAGCAGCAACAGGCAGAACTTTTCCGCGCATAAATGGTTCCTGTGCATCTGGAGGAGCCTGTGGGAGATAGCTTTCGGAGATGGTCCTGGCCTGGTTCCCACTATTACCTCTTTGGTCTAACAAGTTGGCACTGGCGGATCCAGCCTCTCTTCGGGGGGGGGGGGGTATCTTTTTGCGGAAAAAAAGGTACCCCTTTTTTCCGCGGATTTGGGCCGGTCGCTTTATGTTGATTCACTTGTCAAATTCACAAAAAAAATATTTTGAGGATTTTTTTCCCTGAGAAAAAAAAACACATTTTTTTCTTCTTATTTCTGGGGATCAAAAACACAAAATTTAGAAAATCCGAGATAGCCATTTTGAAGAGAATGCCATTTCCTTTCTTTTGAAGTTTGTATTTGCAATTTGCTTCAAAACTCTATTTTCTACGATTGTTCAAACATGTATCATTTTCCTAACCAAAATGGCATGACATGGCGTCATTAAAACGTCATTATTTCCCAGAACACATCAATTTAATTGGAATTGAGTGAGAAAACGTAGAAGTGATGCAGCATAATGTACTGAAAGTTTGACGTTGATATCTATCATAGCTTTCAGCTTATTGAGAAAATCCGGGAGGGGGCTGATTCTGCCTCCCACCCCAGGGGGCGCGGGTTAAGTGTCACCGGGCCTGCTTGAATTGCATCAG
Organism: Chirona hameri; assembly: GCA_036785665.1. NCBI lineage: Eukaryota > Metazoa > Arthropoda > Thecostraca > Balanomorpha > Balanidae > Chirona > Chirona hameri. The sequence goes on from JAXIVJ010002575.1 coordinate 32,077, forward strand.
TGATCAGGTGCGCTGTTTTGTCTATCATTGAAAGAAAGGGATACCCACCAACTTCAAATTCAATCACCCGAGAGAAGAAAAAGTAGTATTCATTAATGTTTCTCCTAAGATCATTGTTTTTCACGTTCAGTGCAGGGAACGCGCGGTGGGGGGGGGGGGGGCATACTTGTATTGAATGCCCGTCTCAGATTCCTGTGGGGGGAGCGCATTTGCCCCTGATGCCCCCTGGATCCGCCAGTGCCAGCGATTACCGCCAAGGAGAGCCTCTGCCAGACACTTACCTAATGGAATTCATTTTCCCATTTTCCAAATTTGTATAAACAATTGTGATAGTTGTGTCATGCCGCGAAGCGGCGCGAAATTTTCCGGTTTTTGACTCTGGATAGCTGGATTTTTACTGCAGCAAAGACAATTTTTACGATTTTACGATAAATAGGGAACACGCAGGGGGGGGGGGGCATACTTGTATTGAATGCCCCCTAGATTCCTGCGGGGGAGGGCATTTGCCCCTAATGACCCCCACACACACACTCTGGATCCGCCAGTGTAAGTTGGGCACCGCTGGAGCAGCTTTTAGATGTCGATGTCCGCATCTTTGCGGTCGCATCGCCTTTTTAGGAACTCGGCAGACTAGCTAAACACGTAGCACGCTTGAAAGTTAACATTTTATTAAGGGAGTGGGCCCTGGGGCCAGCAATTAGGTACAGACTACCGATAACGAGAGCCTCTGCCAAACATTTAATGGAATTCATTTTCCTATATTCCATATTTGTATAAGCAATGGCGAAACTTGTGTCGTGCCGCGAAGCGGCGCGAAATTTTCCAGTTTTTGTATTGTGGATAGCTGGATTATGACTGCTTCAAAGGCAATTTTTACGATTACGATTCATCGAGCAAAGGAAGGGGTGCAAAGATACGTTGCCCCCCCCCCTTTGAATGCCAAAGATGGGGCCATGGCCCCCGTCCCCCCCCCCCCCCTGCGGCCGCCAGTGGTTGTCATTGACCTCATTTCGTCAACTCCCGACAGTTGTACCGCACATCAGTAGCACACGCAGTCACCTTACACGACATTGACAAGACAATTGTCATGTCTAAGATCCCATGCCGTAAGGAGCCCGCTCAAAAACAAGTGACCGAAATCCGCGAAGTTTTCTAAAAACGGGTGGGGGCCCGCACACAAGGGGCCCGCTCTTAGGGCTCTGACCTCCCCGAAATGGAATCCTGCGTGCGCCACTGGGCGTATCCAAGGGCACTGAGAGAAAAATTGATTCTAGGCTCCCAGGTATTCTTCAAAACTCTCCTCCTGAAATGCTTCCACATTCCCCCAAACGAGGAAGAGCCTAGAGTAATGTGGCGTTTTCCTAAGAGTTTTCCGGCCAGAGTAAACAACCCTAGAGTTTAGAGGGGGATAAACAAGAGTTTTAGAGAATGATGCCTTGGAGCATTAAATCATTCTCACGCAAATACTCCCAATTATGCTCGCCATTTATCGTAGGTAGTATAATACGGAATTAAGCGGGGAGAATTTTGGAGAGTTTTGGGAATAGAAAAGTTCCAGAACATTTCGTCTGAAACTGAAATAGACGCATCCACCATTTTTGTTTGTGTTGTGTAGTTGTGCGCGCCTGGCGAGTGTGGGAAGGCAACTGTGAGTGTTTGGCATTTTGAGTGATTGAAAGAAGGGGGTAAGGACAATTTCAACGAACGAATGGCTTTGTATATGATTGTTAATGGTATTTGTGTGCAATTTGGTATACTTGACATGTCTGGATGTGGTTAATCTCTGCGCAATTGGTAGAGGCTCCTATGGTTGATATCGTGATGCGACTATGGCCGGGCCCGTCTGTCCGGTGCCGCGAAAAATGTCCAGGCCGATCGTTTGCTGTGGTGTCCGAGCTGTTTGCTGCGGTGTCCCGCGCAGAGTCTCGTCTGCTGGGGTGTTCGAGTGTTCCGCTGTGGGGTTCGAGTGTTCCGCTGTGGTGTCCGAGTAGTCGTTCGCTGCGGTGTCTCGCGCAGTCTCTTCTGATGGGGTGACCGAGTTGCGTGCTGCGGTGCCCCTAGGCGAGGAGTCTGTCGTCTGCTGCGGTGTCTGACTCAGTCGTCTGATCCGTTGTCGCGAAGATAACCGGGCCCGTCGTTATAATAAACACGATGTTCAACCATATTTTTTTAGAATAAAGGGAGAGTTTTGGAGGAGAGTACAGGAGAGTGAAAGGAGTTCGGGGAGAGTAATGGGGAGTTTGAGGGAGAGTTCTGTGGAGAGTAATGGAGAGTTTGAGGGATAGTTTTTGGGAGAGTAATGATGAGTTGGGGGAGTAATGGGAAGTTCGGGTGAGAGTTTTAAGGGGAGTAATGGGGAGTTAGAGTGAGAGTTTTGGTAGAGAGTAATGGAGAGTAGCTCATGGAAGTAATCGAGAGCCATTTTTGACAACTCTCGATAACTCCCCTAAAAGGGAGTAAGAATTTCTCTCAGTGGGGGTCGGAAGAGCCAAGCCCCCCAAAACGTCTGAAGTCGACCAAAAAATGACGCATTTCCTAATTTAAGCGAAAATCTACGCAACTTTAACTAAGGAAGTTTTGTTTAAATCACCATAAAGAATCAAAATTCGATGAGTGAGATGAATTGTGTGATTTTTGGGGGGATTTGGCCCCCAAAAAGCTTTTTACCGTTCTGGCATAACCATTATTCACGTCGAAGAGTAGTTTGTGAGATGTGGGATTAACCGCGATATACGTTGTAAATCAATATAGACGATAGATAGACGTTACCACTTTAGGTTTGCGTGCCTCGTTTTTCATTTCAAGGAATACTGTACGGTTCGGATCTTTACAGACTAAAATGATAAATCAATTATGAATCAAGGAGTGTACCGACTAAATGTGTTTATCTTCACCTAAAGCAATTGTTTTTGAGTCGGAAATGAATCGCCTAAAAAAAACGCTGAAACGGCTAAGTAGAGTGACAGCTCTGGAGGTCAGAGTGTGCCATCAGGAGGCCAGAGTGGGCCCTCTGGAGCAGTGTTCGTCACGGGCCCACCAACCCCCAGCCCGGCCCGGACCAGGCCCATGAACACCAAGCCCAGGCCCGGACCAGGCCCGGTCAAATTCATAAGATTGAGGCCCAGGCCCTGTACGGCCCGTTCAGATTAAGCATATCACTATTTTCACAAAATTTGCAATAATTATCCTAGTATATTTACTTGTATACTATAAATGTGAAACAATGAACCAACTATGCTAACCAAAAAACAAAAAGCCACAGCCACAGCAACAGTGTGTTGCTGTGTAAGTGAACCGCTGGTAAAAAAAAAAAAATTGAGCTGACCTGAGCTTGTGCGACGCGCGCATTACTTCAAAATTGTCAGGCCCAGGCCCATCCAGAGCTCAGTGATTTCCTTAAAGTTGAGGCCCGGTCCATGCCCAGCCCAGGCCCAGCCCAGGACCAGCCCAGGCCCAGCCCAGGCCCAGCCCATGGCCCATAGGGCCAGCCCAGCCCATGGTGAACTCTGCTCTGGAGGTCACAGTGGGCCCAAAGTATGCCAGAGTGGGCCCTCTGGAGGACAAGGTGGGCCATCTGGAGGACAGGGTGGGCCCTCCGGAAGTCACAGGCCATCCGGAGATCAGAGTGCCCTCTGGATGGAGGCGAGTATGGACCCTCTGGAGGTTGGCAAGGCGCAGAGTGGGCTATTTAAATGCTTGAGTGGGCTCTATGGAGTCGATGGTGGACCCTATGGAGGCCATAGTGGGCCCGTTGGAGGCCAGGGTGGCCCCCTGGAGGCCAGTGAGCCCTCTGAGACCAGAGTGGGCCATCTGAGACCAGAGTGGGCTCTTCGGAGGCCAGAGTGGGCCCTCTGTAAGCCAGAGAGTAGGCCCTCTGGAAGCCAGGGATGGCCCCCGGAGGTCAGCCATGGCTGACCGAACGATCCTCTGAATGTCAGATTGGGCCCTCTGGAGGCCAGAGTGGGCCCTCTGAAGGTCAGAGTGAGCCCTCTGAAGATCAGATTGAGCCCTCTAGAAGCCAGAGTGGGCCTTCAAAAGGCCGGCCAGAGTGGGTCCTCCGGAGACCATGGTGACCCTCTGGAAACCAGATTGTGCCCTCTAGAGAGCGGCCAGAGTGGGCTCTCTGGATGCCAGAGTTGGCCCTCTGGAAGCCAGAGTGGACCCTTTGGACGTCATTGAGCATAGGCGTAGGAACCGGGGGGGGGGGGAGGGTCATGTCCCCCTAACTTTTCGGCCATTTTTGGGGATAAAATATTTGATTTTGCTTCGTAGAAAAGTTTGTGATGGCAAAAGGTTCGCCGACGAGACGAGAACAGTCCAAATCTGAAGAAAAAAAATACAAAGGGGGGGGGGGGGGGTTGGGGTGCTCTCAAAACGATATAAAAGTTGCACTGCCCTCTCCCCCCCCCCACACACACACACACTTTTCGTGACGCTCCTACGTCCCTGTCACTGAGAAAGCCCTATAAGTCGATCTGAGGAAGCACGTAGCTTGGGCTGAAGAAAAACAAATATAGCATTTTTTTTTATTTTTAGATTGAGATCGAAGTTAAAGGGAAATAATGACCTTTTGATTTTGTTAGCAACAATTTCGTAGGCTACCGTTATGGTTTTAAAATTATTTTATTTAAATTTAAGAATTAAATAAAATTATTCCCAAATTCAAAGTTGTAAGTTTGGAAAAAATACAAAACAAGTACCTTGTGTACTTCATGAAGGTCATTGACAAATTCGTCCTTCCCTACCATTGTTTACATCGAGTGCGGCATTTTTGGAGGCTCTGTGACGTTTCCGATCAAACTGAGCGCTGCTCGTACACACGCTAGTAGCGCTTTCGTTCTCCATGGCAACCAGGCGTCAGCCAATCAAAAGCCAGAAAGGGAATACGTTCTGGCTTTTCATTGGCTCACGCCTGGTTCCCATGGAGAACGAAAGCGCTACTAGCGCTACTAGCGTGCGTTCCAGCAGCGCTCTAATCCGTGAAGCAATCCGTGAAGCATCCGTGATGCATGACTGACTATCAGTATAAGTCATGAATAACAACAACATGCAAACTATACCAACTCGAATAAAATAAGGGCGGAATGAATTGAACCCCAGGCAAGCTAGTATTCGCAAAGCACTCGGCACTGCGCCACAATAGCAAAAGGTGAGGGAGATGCATATTGGATACAATATTATTACGTCACAAGTTTCTGAAGTGTCAACTACTATGAAATACAGTGATAAAATACCTTTAATAATGATTAACAAGAAAATTCAAACTTAAAAACAATAATTTGAATAAGTCTTTAATTAGCTTTCAACTCAAAATCAGATATATTTTGCAATGCTACACAAGAATGGCACCAGTGACGTCATTAACAAAGACTGCTACGGGACTTGGGTATACTAATCAGGAACAACTCGCCACAATGGTTAAGTGCGCCGAGAAGCATGACAATGACTTTGTAAACAAATCGCCGACGCTAAATAGGTCGCCGTCGATGTGCATCGATGAGCTTCCGATTTAATTGCCAGTTTTGTGTTATTGTTTGTTAGTTTTGTTTGGGAAAAAATTATTATTTGTCATGATAATATAAAGCATAGTGTTATATACAGCCACAGACAAATTATACAATACTCAGAATGTTGAAAACAAATGAATCGATTTTAAAAAATTGAGGGTCGCAACCACTAACTATGCCGCCCCGCCGTTGATGTGCATCGATGAGCTTCCGATTTTATTGCCACTTTTTCCAACCGCTGTTAGTTTTAGAAGATCGCCGGGCATATAATCACAACAAGCAGAACGCACAATATATTTTCCACTCCATTGCGTAAAAAAACAATACGGGAAAAGCCCGCAGTTTGATGAGGACCAAAAGTACTTGAAGTACCGGTCGTTAAAGGGAATAGTTCACCTTTAACATGGGGTTTTGGACTGAGATAGCAGATTTGTAGAGCAGATCTAAAAATGGTTTGTGGTGAAATAATTACCTCTCTACGTTAAGTAATTTCGACACAGGACTAGTGGGCCCGATTTCAATCCCGCTGTTCCGGGCCACGATCAGGGAATGAACGCTCGCCGCCGCGCCGCCGGAGGCAGGTACACTCTCTGGTACGTAGTCTCTGGTCACGACGCCTCGTTAATATCCGCTCAGCCGCCCGGGCGGCGCGGCGGCCCCTTGCCAGAGACTGTACTTGGCGTCAGGCGGAGCGGGGCGGAGCCAGAACGCCAGCTGTTATCGTACGATTTCTCGTGAAATAGAAAGAGAAACTTACTTCTTTCTCCACATATATCCATCAGTTGTCCAAACCAAAGTCATATTCATAGTTTTGAGCTCAAGATGCACCTAATGGTTGAACTTCAAGACAACTTGCAAGGTGACCTATTCCCTTTAAAAGTGTGGAACGCTTATCAACTTTAACTTGAAATATCTTTCGGTAGGAAGTTTTCATGCAAAATGTGATGAATTTACAATATATTTTGGTCTCGTCTGGCGATTTCAAGTGCTAACTCCATTTTTGTGGAAAAAGGTCATTATTTCCCTTTAACCTATTTGTAACAGAGGGGGGGGGGGCGGATTCCGCCCCCCCCCCCCCCCCCCCTCATGTTTTTCGCCGATATCTCCAGAACGGCTGGGAGCAGGCCTATGAAATTTTGGGACTTTTCATAGAATTGAACTCCGCATTTGGAGTCAAAATTTTGAGTTCTTAACCTTAAAGGAAATAGTTCCCCTTCGAAAAATTTCAGAACACGATTTTATTATATTTTTTAATACAGTTTCTTTTTTTCTTTTCAAAAATGGTCTTACATCGCGCCAATTCAGGACAGAAGGTCGTAAATTATTAATGTTATTGTGTGCGTTATTGGTCTGCGCATGCTCAGACCAGTGCTGGCACTCTCAGACGGTACGGTATATCATATATGCGCCGCATTCCTTCGCCAAAAAGTCAAATATCTTCGGCTGGAGAGTCTTTTCAACCAAGAAAAGTTGCAGATAAGGATTTCTCAACACAGGCTACAAAACTGCTATTTTAGTTCAAAATCCCATGTTGAAGATGAACTATCTCCTTTAAAGGAAATAGTTCACCTTCAACATGGGGTTTTTAACTGAAATAGCAGTTTTGTAGCCCGTGTTGAGAAATCCCTATCTGCAACTGTTCTTGTCTGAAAAGACTTTCCAGCCGAAGATATTTGACTTTTTGGCGAAGAAATGTTCTGTCCTGAATTGGCGCGATGTAGGACCATTTTTGAAAAGAAAAAAAGAAACTGTATTAAAAATATAATAAAATAATGTTCTGATAAATTTTCTGAAGGTGAACTATTTCCTTTAACAGAGGCGGTTCCAGCGCACAGTTTTGGGTGGGTTCGGAGGCGACATTTGGCGATAATACGGAAATGCGATCTTCACGGCTTCTTCCTAACTACATCAAGTATGAAGGAGTTACATGGGCTTACGGTGATTGCAACAAGTGCAAATTAGTTGATGTTAATTAAATATCATACAAATTGCATGGCAGAGGCGGTTTCAGGGGTTTGAAAAGGGGGGGGGGGTTTCCAGGAAGTATTCAATGCTTGGCGGGAAGCCAATAGAGCAATGTAAGGGGCATTTATAGCTATCAAGATGTAAAAGATAGCTTCTGCTTCCATTATTTGCATAATTTATTACATATAGAGTTTCAGGGGCGTGTTCAGGAACATGACAAGGGGGTGACTGGCATGGTGATGACGATATGCCAGCGATAACGGCGCAATATACGTTTAGCTTATAATAATATATGCACATATGAGACCAGAAAAGGGAATAAAGTCATTTTTTGCAGAGGCGCGCTCAGGAATGTAAGAAAGGGGGTCATATTATTGCAAGGAAACTAAGAGGCATGGGCGTACAATGACATAACATACTGCAGTTTTCGGATGAAACACGCACCACAGGCTACTCTACGAACGATTATAAGATAATAGGCGGGTCCAGGTAGGGTAAAAAGGGGGGTAAGCAATGTTAATTGAAGTTGTAAGTGAAATAGTCACTGTTGACTAGTTAGTATCATAATAGCGGATAATATACTTATCAAAAGGTCTTGCGCCGCCCCAGTTTGGATCCTGGATACGCCTATGATGAAGTACAACATGCAAAAAGGAACTATCTACGATCAGTAACATATTTATAGTGCTGGGTAGCAACTTGTTTGCGGTTAATACTTTTTCCCAATTTTACCCCCTTTTTCACTAACCTGGTATCGCCTATGGCAAAAATATGATTTATAACTGTTTTTTTCTAATGTCTCAATCACATTCCATTTCATTTATCAAAAAAACAATATCAAAAAATGGTTGTATTACGCATTTACTTCACCCCCATATTGAGTGACCTGCACACGCCTATGATTTTTGAATTTTCAAACGTCACCGTCATATATCAATTTACAATTCAATCTCTATCGATTCCTATTAGTTGTGTTAAAATCGGTCGATAAACATGAAAGCTATGTTGGATCAAAAATACCACTACAATGTGTAGTTTTTGCCCCCCCCCCCTGTTGCCCCCCTATCCCAAATTTATATTTGTTTATTATTTATAAATGTAGATCGTGTTGAGGGGAACCAAACACCGTTTCATTTTTGAAAATCGGACGGGTAGATCTCGAGATCTCCGGGGGAGGGGGGGGGGGCGGAATCCGCCCCCCCCCCCCCCCCTGTTACAAATAGGGGTAGCCAGGAGCCTGTTACAAATAGGGTTAAGAGGTTAGCATTAGAGTTTTGTAAATTGCGATTGGAGCTTCAATCCACAACCAATAGCGTAGTCAAGGGGGTGAAATAGGGGATCTAGGGAGTTATGACCCCTCCTGGAGGGCAGACTTGTGCTTGATTCCAGTGGAATGGAATCCGATTCCGGAATCGATTCCGTTTGTACTGGAATCGATTCCGTTTGTACTGGAATCGGAATCGGATTAGATTCCGTTGGCATCTGGGTGGAATCGGAATCAGGTGTAATCAATCACTTTAAACAAGTTATGGAATCAGAATCGGAATCTATGGCTATTTCAGGCGATTCCGTTTTATTTTCGGAAAAAAACATCACTCTGGCCATGAATGTAAGCTTCCCTGAATGCAATTGGTTCCGTTGAGCATGACTAGCTAAAGCAAAGCTAGGCGATGATTTGTTACCTAATGAGAGTCAAAACATGCTCAGTAATTCTACTTTTAAGTGGAAACATAGGTACAAAGATATTCACTTATGACAATGTTAGGTATGTGTATTGTACCGTACATGCCATAATATTATATCTTTCAAGGCATTGATTTCCCCATGTACCTATCATATTACAAATAGCAGCTTGCAATATGTCCATGCACCTTGGTTATAGGTAAGTCTAGATATTATATATCGTTTTGAACCTTCGTTAGACTTTGCAATTTTTGAACTATCACAATTTTGCAGCACATGCCAGTTTTTTTAACAAACTTCATGAAATTATTTGATGTTACAACAAAATAGCCATATTAAATATAGCTGTGTAATACATTGGATATGTCGATTCGTGTCATTCGTGCCATTCGTGTCATTTGTACAAAATGTAAGAATGATCGGACATTTTTTAGGCAGCCAGTGTAATAAAATTGGAATCAATGGAATCGGATTAGGAATCAAGCTTTTTAGGTGCCCTGGGAGCAGATTCGTAATCGATTTCTCCAATAAAATATCTATTGGAATCGGAAGCGGACTCGATTCCGCTGAAGCGGAATCAAGCACAAGTCTGCTGGAGGGTAACCGAGGTCGACTTGAGGGGGCCTTTGATGGGCCTGAGAGGGCCCTCGGTCGGCCTGAGAGGGCCCACTACATATTTTAACCCCCTGACAAGATGGGTTCGAGACGCTTCGGCGCTCGCTATTTGCTCCTGGCGGAGATGACCTGCGGGGCTGCGGCCGTGTTCAAGGTCAGATGAAGCCAGCGAGCTGAGCGGACCGTCCTCAGTCGTTAGAGGACGTTACACTTTCGCCTCTAAATTCTGCCGATGACTGACATTGCGGGATCGGATGGTGGGGTCAGGGCCCGCCCAACAAGCTTAGCTTAGCGTGGGTCCTGATCTCGGAAATCCATCCCATCAAAACATTTAAAACACACAACAAACTAAACAAAAAAATGGTCGGTCGGCTCGGCCAAAAACTTTGGTTTGAGGCGCAAGGCAAAACTGATGGGACTGTTTATTTTTTATAACTGATTTAAAACAAACCACTTTGTACCTATTCCTTATATTTTCTCTTACAAACATCAAATGCATCATTTTTTGTTGCCGATTTCAGTCGTTTGGGGAAGCCATGGCGCTGATATTGCTCCCTTGGACCCGTCTTTGGTCGGCCCCCAATCGTTTTGAAAATCGACACCGGTAGGGTTGTACTTATTATTTGTTACCTCTCCCCTGTTCAACAAGCTTTCGCTGACGATCCACCCTCCCGCTCAACAACTTTTTTGCTAACGCTCAACCCCCCCCCCCCCCCCACACCCCTCAACAACTTTTCGCTAACGCTCCAGCCCCCCCCCCCCCCCCCCCCCACCCACGGTCAACAACTTTTCGTTGACGGCGACCACTCGACTCGAGCCCGTCCCCGCCCCCCCCCCCCATTTCAAAGGCGTGGCGGAGCCCCTGCCAGGGTGCCAGGTCATTCTGACTGCGTCTGGACACCGCATCGCTTTCGGGCCGGCAAGGTGCCATTCGGGGGCGGTATGATACCTTCCGAGGGCAGCAAGATGCCTTCCGAGGGTGGCAAGGTGCCATTCGGGGGCGGTATGATACCTTCCGAGGGTAGCAAGATGCCTTCCGAGGGTGGCAAGATGTCTTCCGAACTACGAAGGCGGCATAATGCACTCTGAGGGCGGCAAAATGTCTTCTGAGGGCGGCAAGATGCTTTCCTAGGGCGGCATAATGCGCTCTAAGGGCAGCATGATGCCTTCAGAGGGCGGCAATATGTCTCCGAAGGCGCCATGATGCCTTCCAAGAGCGACATAATGCGCTCTGAGGGCAGCAGGATGCCTTCCGAGGGCGGCATATTACACTCTGAGGGCGGCATAATGTACTCTGAGGGCGGTAAGATGCCTTTCGAGGGCCATAAGACATCCTCCGAGGGCGGCATAATGCTCTCTGGACTGAGGACGGCATGATGCCTTCCGAGGGCGGCATAATGCGCTCTGAGGGCGGCAAAATGCCTTCCGATAGCGGCAAAATGTCTTCCGAGAGCAGCATGATGCCTTCCAAGAGCGGCATAATGCGCTCTGAGGGCGGCAGCATGTCTTCCGAAAGCGGCATATTGCGCTCTCAGGGCGGCATAATGTACTCTGAGGGCGGCAAGATGCCTTCAGAGGGCGACAAGACATCTTCCGAGGGCGGCAAAATGTCTTCCGAGGGCGACACGATGTTTTCCGAGGGCGGCATGGTGCCTTCTGAGGGCGGCATAATGCCTTCTGAGGGCGGCATAATGCCTTCTGAGGGCGTCATAATGCCTTCTGAGGGCAGCATAATGCCTTCTGAGGGCGACATAATGCCTTCTGAGGGCGGCATAATGCCTTCCGAGGGCGGCATAATGCCTTCCGAGGGCGGCGATGTACCTTCTGAGGGCGGCATAATGCGTTGTGAGGGCGGCAAACTGTCTGTTGAGGGTGTCAGGGTGCCTTTCAAGAGTGCTACGACCCTATCGGTCGACACAAGGGCGCCCTGGCGGCCTCCCGAGAACGTTACGGCGCCTTCGGCGCCGGCTTTGCAAGAACAGCGTCGCGGTGCTGCGGTGCTCGAGGGCGCCGTGTTCTAAGGCAGTCAGGGGCCCCTACGCCCCCCCCCCCCCAGGGGTGGAGAATTAGGGGTTTTGGGGGTGCTCAAGCACCCCCTGAGCTAAAAAGTGCACCCCCTCACTGTAAAAGCACCCCCTCAAATAAACAGGTCCGTTTAACTAACGGCTGCTCAGTCTTACTTCGGCGAAGTAAGACCGAGTGGTGTAAAAGTGTGTGTATGTGTGTCTGTCCGTATGTAAAAAGGCGGTTTTGCACGGTCAGGTAGGGTCAGGTCAGTTCACACGGTCAGTCTTACCGTCCCTCAGCATGTTTGTGTGGGCGGTCGCCCGGCCTGGGGCGCGGATTGCCCGACCCGGCACCGTAGCCGGCGCTTAAGAATCGCCGTTTTGCTGATAGTGCAATTCGCGCCCCGGGCCGGTGGACAGGGGCAGGCCTCCCGCACCTCCGCGCATAGCTCCTGGCGCCACACCTCCACTGGCAGATCCAGCCTCCCAATATGGGGCGGGGGGCTAATTTCATTGGGGCCTTCCAGGCCCCAGGGGCCTCCATATGACCTAAAAGGTGCCCCCCCCCCCCCATTTTCCCTTTGCGGACTTGGGTTATTTTTGTTCGCTATGCTATTATTACGTGTAATGACCTAGGTGACCTAGGACGTGTTAATTAAGTGCAAACATAACATTGATGGATATTTGCCTCTAAATATATACAATTTTGCAATTTAATACAATTTATAAAATATGCTATTTTATATATAAATTAGTTATTCGCTAATACCTTTTGACTGAATAAAGTTAGAAGGGCACGGTAAACGTCATTTTGTTCATTTTGTTGGTATCATCGAGACACGTTGATAGATGTGCAGCATGACTTCTGTATGACATTTGATGACCTATGACCTTGACCTAAGGTCAAGGTCACGGCGCAAAGTCACCTTTCCAAATTTGACCTACACGGCAATGTTATATATCTTTGAACTTGTCTTGAAGATAGAAATTCGTTGGTATTAAAATAATTGCGCGATCGTTGATGATTATAAAGCAAACTCAGGCATTTTCGGGCTTTCTTTTCACCGGGAAGGAAGTTATGAAGTTACTATTCAACATTCAAATTAAAATTAATTTAAAAATGTTGCCATTGACAATCAGGCGTTATTTAAGCACAATCGAATTCCTCGCAACAAGACAAGTTTTAAGATATATAACATCGCCACAAATGCGGCCACAATTGGAAACCTAACCTTGAACCTTGACATTGACCTTAGGTAAAGGTCACCAAATGTTAGAAAGAGGTCATACTGCATATCATTCAACGCGTCTTAACGAAAATAACAAAATGGTGTCCATTTTACCTTTTTATCTTTATTCAGTCAAAAGTTATTGGAGAATACCTAATATCTTTCACAAAAAGAACACAAGAAATGACCAAATTTAGCATATTTGAAGACAAATAACATTTTTTTTTCTGTTTGAACGACACTTATTTACACTTAACAATAATACAATCAAAATAGGAAATACATTTGGCTTGGGTATTAAAAAAAAATCAAAATTTCAAAAGAAATACTAACTTTGAAATTTAAGGTCAAGGTCATAAAATGTCAGACAGAGGTCATGCTGCAGATCATTCAATTCGTCTTGATGAGAACAGCAAAATGACGTCTATCATACCAATCTAGTTTTTTCAGTCAAAAGTTATTAGCGAATAACATATTTTTTATATATATATAAAATAGCAAGTAAAATGACAAAATTTGTGAGAAGCAAATATTCCTCAATTTCATTTTTTTCTCTCTCACTTAATCACGCACTTACACGTGAGAATAGCATAGCCAAAAAATAGAAACACGTTTGAAAAAAGGTATCCAAAAAGTTGTACAATTTCGAAAACGTACTAAATTGTGAAATTTTCGAAAATAAAAAAATCAACATCACCATGTTATAAAACAGCTCATTGCCATTATAATGACATAATACATCTATATTGCTTCATAAATTCCCCGCCATATGGGCCGACAAAGATTGACCTGCACCGTGACCTTATAAAAATGTCCGAGGCGATATCTCCTGAATGACATGACGGTGTCATTTTGCACTTTGTTTTTGTCGATTTGTCGTGGAATACAACAGCTACAAAAAGAAGACCATTAGGTTTTTTTAACTGAACCTAATTACCCTACTTAATACTAGTAGAAGTATTCCACACAACATAGGTACCTATGTAATGAAATTAATTCCCGCGCTCCTCTGCCACCCAGCAGGCAGCAGGAGACCAAAGGCTGCGACGCTGCGTGTAAAATTATAACTTACGTTGGTTGTGAATCACTCTAAAATAGCGTCAGACGCGCCACTTTCCCTAACCCTACTGTTACCAAAATGCTACCAAATAGAGCAAACACGAACGAGGCAAAAACATTTCTTTCTTTCGCAACAAGTTATTTTTTTTTCGCAGGCAGTGCCCATTTTCATCGCCAGTTTCAGCGATTTTTTTTTTGGGGGGGGGGATAATTTACATTGCCGCCCCTGTCGAGCTTGGGGGGGGGGGCTTTTGCCCCTGCCTGGGGGGAGGGGGGGGGGGGGGCTGGATCCGCCAGTGCACACCTCTCGCTGCGGCATGTCCACCCGTCGCCGCTGTGATATCCGAAGCCGCGCCGCGCAGCTGCCAGGACTGCTGCCGACCGGACCGTGGCTTTTTCTGCGTTGCGTTGCTTGTATGTGGTTGTTCGAAATATCGAGATACATTGAATAAATAAATGAAAAAAAGGAAAAAAAGTTCGCACGGTCAGGTCAGCATTGACGACTTTGTCATTTCGGTGCCGATATTATGTGATTTGAAGGTTTACATGTTCGCACCGTGACTTTTTGTTCTCTTCCCATCGTTTACAAGTTAACATACATTACGATTCTTGATGTGACTCGAAGCGTTTTTTTTGGGGGGGGGGCAGCTGTAGTGCAAACAAAACTCGCTTCCAGCGACCATGACATGAAACTCCATATTGGGTTTTCGATGCATCTTGTCACTGATGTTTGTATCCATTTTCGTGCCGCTTGCTTCCTTTTACTTTAACGTCCGTCGCGTTTAAGCGGCCATAACGGCCGCCACCTCTCCTCGTCCTCTCGCTACAACTTGAATTTGAGAGCCGCCGGTGAAAAGCACCCCCTGACATTTTGACAATTCTCCACCTCTGCCCCCCCCCCCCCCCCTGGATCCGCCACTGATCGGTCACTCATGCCAGAAAACGAATGGAATTTTATGTTCGCTACAAAGCTCTGCACACCGAGCTGGAATGTAGATGCGAACGCCACCCCCTGCGTAACGGCCAGCAGTCGTCGCGGATGGCTGCAATGCAGACGATATGAGTCACAGGTGGAGTTTCCTATTCAAATGGTGGGGAGACTGCCCCACCAACTGTGTTTTGCCCCACCACCTTTTGTCAGATTTGAAGGTTTCCTGGCGTTGAAATGGCCATTTTTCACCTGCACCATTGAAAACAACCAGCCTATATGACATTTTGTCCCACCAACTTTTTTCTGAAAAGCTCCACCCATGATAATGAGTGATACCAATTTCCCAGCACAGGCGGCTTCACTGCCAATACGAACCGGCCGCCAATGTGCGCGGTATTGGGGTATAACGAGCTGAATTGTGGCGGCTAATTATGTTCGGCGCCATTCCGTGTCGCAATAGCTCCTGTCACATCGCGATACGCAGTTCACCGGGCCGGACGTACGCGTCACATCCGGTATGATCTGAAGTCCCGGGAAAACCCAACCCGCCATATAAATATTGATTACCAGTGTGACACCCTGCAGCAGCCAGGCCCGTATAATATATGAGCCTCATTAAAAACACAGCGCAGAGCTACCGAGAATAAGCGTGAGGACACGGCTAATGCCCGATGGTTAATATGCCCAGACACGCTGACATTGTGCGGTTGAAGTTTGGATACGTCTCTCTCCCCTGATTCATCGGGAAATTATTTGTTAGTCGCTAGTAAGCACTTTTCGCTTACAATAGCAAGGCATTACCAGAAAAAGGATGCAATGTACGTTATTTTGATATAAGGGTCATTCCACGTCAACTCGCACAAAAAGGGCGGTTTCGTACCCAACCCTTTCAGATTTTAATGAAAATTGGTACACCTTTAGTGTCAAGTGAAAGAAACATACACACACACTTTTAGGTCCGGGTGACCTCAAGGGTCATGTTTAGAGGTCATCAAAGGTCACGATTTTTTGTTTACTTTATATCAATCAAATGCCTATATATTGTATGCTAATGGACTCAGCAGAATACAATTAATATCGAAGTGCTCCACAGGGTTGGACCATTCGGAAATAGGGGTAAAATCTAAGTGACCTCAATTTGACCTTTGACCTGACGAGGTCAAAATAATACAATTTATTTTTCTATAAGTTTGCCTGCTCGAACCAGTCCAAACTTGGCAGAATAAATGAACGTAACATCCTATACGAATGTGCAAAAAAAAATGGCGGAGACTTTTCACTTTTTGAGATACCGCCCTTTGAGTATGGTAAGGAAGTGAAACGGAGCAATGCCCCGAGGCTATTTTCATGTCGCTAGCCATAATGTCGGTTTCTTTGGCCCGATTGACGTCCAATTTGGTGGGTAGCTTTCGGTTGACGAATTCAATAACTTCCCGAGTTTTCAGCTTGATCTGACCTCGCATGACCTAGCATGACCTAGAAATAGTGTATTGCCTATAGATACGTATTACCTATAGGTAATGCGGTGTTTTATAGATGTTCAGGAGCTTAACACATACGCACAGGTGTTAACAGGTGACATTTTTGGTTTCCATTGAGAGCATGAGATCACGGTATGACCTTTTCAGAGGTCAACCGAGGTCACTGAACTTTGATGACCTGATATATTTTTGGCCTCTGGAGGTTTCCAGGACATTTTAGGATGCTGATTTCAAATTTGGAATCCATTTTATATAATTATATGTATAATATTATGCAAAATATGGGTGCCAATTTGAAATCTGCGTCACAAAATGTCCTAGAAGCTATCAGAGTCCAAAAAATGTCATCTCAGGTCATCGGAGGTCAGTGACCTCGGTTGACGTGTCAAGTGCATGACCCCAGTGGAATATACAATTAAGTAAAATGGATTCCAAATTTGAAATCAGCATCCTGAAATGTCCTAGAAACCTCCAGAGGCCAAGCATATCATCTCAGGTCATCACAGGTCAGTGACCTCGGTTGACCTCTAGAAAGGTCATCCGGGGTCATGATCTCAATGGAAACCATAGATGTCACCTGTTAACACCTGTAGATGTGTTATGCTCCTGAACATCTATAAAACACCGTATTACCTATAGGTAATACGTATCTATGGGCAATGCACTATTCCTAGGTCATGGAAGGTCAGGTCAAGCTGAAAACTCGGGAAGTTATTGAATTCGTCAGCCAGAAGCTACCCACCAAGTTGGACGTCAATCGGGCCAAAAAAAACGACATTATGGCAAGCGACATGAAAATAGCCTCGGGGCATTGCTCCGTTTCACTTCCTTACCATACTCAAAGGGCGGTATCTAAAAAAGTTAAAAAGTCTCCGCCATTCTTAGAGGATGTTACGTTCATTTATTCTGCCAAGTTTGGACTAGTTACGAGCAGGCAAACTTAAAGAAAAATAAATTTTATGATTTTGACCTCGTCAGGTCAAAGGTCGAATTGAGCTCACGTAGATTTTTCCCCCCTATTTCCGAATGGTACAACCCTGTGGAGCACTTCGATATTAGTTTTATTCCGCTAAGTTCATTAGCATAAAATATATAGGCGTTTGATTGATATAAAGTACGCAAAAAAATCGTGACCTTTGATGACCTCTAAATATGACCCTTGAGGTCACCCGGACCTAAAAGTGGTTGTGTATGTTTCTTTCTCTTGACACTACAGGTGTACCAATTTTCATCAAAACCGGAGGGGGTCAGGGAATTTCTTGTGCGATTTGACGTGGAATGACCATAAGTTATTGACCAAAAGTGAAGTGACCAGATACTGAGCTGAGACACAAACATAAATTTGATTTGAGATCCAAAGAATGTCGCATAGAACTGTAGAACTTGAACAAACGAACTGCGAAATGTTTTTGGAGGTCTAGGCATGTTTCCTAGTTATGTCCGTGTACTGTGTAGTTAGTTTATTAGTTTCTAATTATTATTCATTATCTAGTCTAGCACGTATCTCGTCATTTGCACATCCGAAAGTCGGAAGTTTAGCTTCGCAAATGTATCCTCGGGATTTCGACTGCCAGTGAAGCTGACAGGCGGTTGGCGATAAAAGGAAATAAGCAAATAAATAATGGAAAAGGTTGCACAAAATAATGTTGTTCGCAGGGATAGCAACGCTCTAGTCAAACTTCAATTGAAAGATGAAATACCTAGTGATCCTTTTTGCCGAAGGTTATCGGGGTGTCAAAAATCCCTTGTAGTAAACATTATTGTAGAACACTTCGAAAATAACAACACTTATTGTTTGGCACCAGCACGGCTTATCTCCAGAAAGTAAACATCTCGTTATGCTGGGTGGGCCGGGAATGTCAGGAGCCGATACCACCAGCCTACCAGACGTAACTGCGCAGATCGATCGTCCGATTAGAGCGGTATGATTTCAGCACTGTCTGGCCGTCTCATCCGTCCATCACCCTGCCCTAGCCCTCTGTCCCACGGCGGTGACTGGTACCAACTGTACCTTGTGAGGGTGTGTGCAGGCTGTGTACCGTGTAAACCGAGCGGTGTACCGTGCTCCTCCTGACGTGTCCCGGCAACACCAGTCAAGATGACTAACACCCTTCCCCCCCCCCCCCCCAACACACACACAGGCGTCTCACTCCGCACGTGTTTATTTGCCCCGAGGCGAACAGCAGGCCACGTCACCGCCGTGCCGCCAAGGACGGCCGAGGTGACCCGCCGCCCAGTGTCGGCTGACATTTTCCTCCTCACATGACGCCGGGTGGCGGCCGCCCAGACCGACCGGCGCTGCGCTCTGTACCGCCGGTACAGAACACACAGCATCCGGTGATCAATGCTTACAATGTCCACGACACCCCACTCGTCAAACATCCTGGCTGTCGATATGGTGGCGTATAACAGCGTGACCGGTACGATCGCCCTGCGAGCCGACCGGTGAGGGACGATCAGACTCCTTCATCCCTTCTCCTGTCTCCCGTGGGACCCAGAAAACCCGTCCCCGCAACTCCCTCCTAGGCACACCGACACTGCAGCCCGCCCCTAATGCTTCCGCCCACTCTTGGGCGGGGTCTTCTTGACCAGGGTCTTCTTCCTCGCCGATCGCAGCCTCGCTGACACCGGGGGAGTCTTCTTCGCCAGCGAATTGGGCGTCTTGGGTGTTGTGGCAGTCTTGGGTGTTGCGACAGTCTTGGGTGTTGCGACAGTCTTGGGTGTTGTGGCAGTCTTGGGAGTCCTGGCCGTCGCCTTGGCGGCTGGCTTGGGCGTAGCCGTCTTCGGTTTAGAGGTGGCGGGGGTTGCGGGGGCGGCGGGGGCGGCGGGGGTGGCGGGGGCGGCGGGGGTGGCGGGGTTGCTCCGGACCGGGGCGGGGGCGGCCGACTGTGGGCTGCTGGCGGCCGGCCGCGACATGTGCCGTTTGATGACGTTCGGCGGCGTCTTGAAGGTGACCTCGTGATCGCTCTGGTCCACCTCCAGGACGGGCAGCTGTGTCGAGTCTGCCGTGGTGTCGACCGACGTGTCACCGGCCGCCGGCGCCGGCACCGGCTCAATCTCCTGCGGACAACGGAGGGACGCCGGCTCAAACGTCAGTCGTCACACGTCAGGACGCCGGCTCACACGTCAGTCGTCCAGCACGCGCACACCGTCATGTCGGCATCATCGGGGGGTAGTTCGATGCAAACCAGATATATTTTGACAGGGATAAAAAAATATCCAATTGGATGTAATGTAAAGCACGGCACGCATACCTGAGACATAAAGCTGTTCTGAATACAGCTGCGCAGCTCAGTACCTTGGAGCACTTGCAGCACATTGGAGTTTGCCATTTCAATAGCTGTCTTATTTTATAATTATAGTGTAGTTTGTCTCTTTGATCTAAATTGTGTTTGAATTGGAATACCACTATCGGGGAACAACATGTACCTATTTGGAACAGCAATGCATAACTGCAGTGGATAAGACGAAGTATACTACCTCAAACGTCTTACAAAACGTGATAAATAAATTCCGGAACAGGTGGGAAGCGACACTTCTTCCTGCTTAGAAGGTAACTGTGAATAGCAATGCACAGTTAAGCCATGGTTTCACCACACTTGCAGTTCGCACACCAACAGCCCGGCCTGTACATATGCACAGTTAAGCCATGGTTTCACCACACTTGCAGTTCGCACACCAACAGCCCGGCCTGCACATTAGACCACGTCGTCATTTGCCGAATTCAGATTTCAGATCTGGCAGAGTTATTTTTAATGTCTTGGTATGTTCTTAACACGATTCAAAAATAGTTTTCAAAATATTCGCAAATTTATCCTACCGGGTTTTGTGATTTGTAAACCATTGCAAGCGCCGTTTCGGCGTTGAAGTCTCCCGTTGTAAACGTATTGGTGTTTCGTCCGGTAAAACACCTCTGGCATTGTTATTGTTCTTCGTCATTTTACGGATCGGAAAGTAAAGTGGGTGACTTAAAGAGTACATTTAAGTTCGTTTAGGGTTTCTAAGAGTGTAGGCAAGATTATTTGGCAGTCATACGGGTTTATGTGGTGGGTTTTGGTGGCACTTTTTTGCACTTCGGTCAAAGCGCCTATCTACCTAATTCAAGATATTTTAGCGCAGTAACTGGCAGAAATTGAACACAATATCAAATCGGAACTCCTTTGGATTGGAACCTGTTCAATGTTGACAGTTGCATTGTCGCCTAGCGCATCATCGAGCGATGTCTTGGGAGAAAAATCGCGAGTTTATGCATTCCAAGCGTTCGCAGATGTCGTTGGGAGATGGGATGCGTTTTACGCTCAGTGGAACGGTGCAGTGGTTGCGCACAGGGTGTTCCGATCCGGTCAAATGATGGCTGTAGGAAGTGCAGCAGTGGCCGATGCGATGTCTAGTCAGCGCTGCCACCTCAATTATACTACGCCTGCCGCTACGTATCTCATTGCTGGGACGTGGGCGGTTGAGAGAGAGCCGCCTCAAGCCTGGCTCGTTACGTCCATTGTATTCGACAAAGCGTTGCACGGTACGAAATCTCTCGTTGGTGTGCACCACAAGTGGGTGCGACTAGCTACTGGTGCTTTTCGGAATTCACGCAAAGCAGCCTTCTTGCGGATGCGTAAGAAACCCCTCTTGGCGGAAAGACCTGACCTCCAATACGTGTGCAAAATAAAGCAGGACTATCCCACGTATGACTGGATTTTCGACTATCCACTAGCTGGGGTGATCTGGGCAACTCGCCAGAGTCCATCTTGGACCCTCGTTTCTCAGTTCGAATGACATGACTAGATGCAGCATTCCGGCATCGGTCTCGAAAGCTTACCCACACGACGCACCTGCCGAGTAGAGCCCTGGAGTGAATGGGCTCTACTCGCCAGATGCGTCGTGTGGGTAAGCTTTCGAGACCGATGCCGGAATGCTGCATCTAGTCATGTCATTCGAACTGAGAAACGAGGGTCCAAGAAGGACTCTGGCGAGTTGCCGAAATCAGCCCAGCTAGTGGATAGTCGAAAATCCAGTCATACGTGGGATAGTCTTGCTTTATTTTGCACACGCATTGGAGGTCAAGGCGCTTCCCTCTTTCCGCCAAGAGGGGTTTCATACGCATCCGCAAGAAGGCTGCTTTGCGTGAATTCCGAAAAGCACCAGTAGCTAGTCGCACCCACGTGTGGTGCACACCAACGAGATTTCGTACCGTGCAACGCTTTGTCGAATACAATGGACGCACAATGGACGTAACGAGCCAGGCTTGAGGCGGCTCTCTCTCAACCGCCCACGTCCCAGCAATGAGATACGTAGCGGCAGGCGTAGTATAATTGAGGTGGCAGCGCTGACTAGACATCGCATCGGCCACTGCTGCACTTCCTACAGCCATCATTTGACCGGATCGGAACACCCTGTGTGCAACCACTGCACCGTTCCACTGAACGTAAAACGCGTCCCATCTCCAAACGACATCTGCGAACGCTTGGAAAGTATAAACTCGCGATTTTTCTCCCAAGACATCGCTCGATGATACGCTAGGCGACAATGCAACTGTCAACATTGAACAAGTTATCTGATATCCAAAGGAGTTCCGATTTAATATTGTGTTCAATTCCCGCCAGTTACTGCGCTAAAATATCCCTAATTAGGTAGATAGGCGCTTTGACCAAAGTGCAAAAAAAAAACGCCAACAAAACCCACCACTTAAACCCGTATGACCGCCAAATAACCTTGCCTACACTCTTAGAAACCCTAAAAGAACTTAAGTGTACTCCTTAAGTCACTCACTTCACTTTCCGATCCGTAAAATGACGAAGAACAATAACAATGTCAGAAGGTTTTACCGGACGATAACACCAATACGTTTACAACGGGAGACTTCAACGCCGAAGCGGCGTTTGCAATGGTTTACAAACCACAAAACCCGGTAGGATAAATTTGCGATTTTAGAAAATTATTTCTGAATCGTGCTAAGAACATACCAAGACATAAAAAATCACTCCGCCAGATCTGAAATCTGAATTCGACAAATGACGACGTGGTCTACTGTACATATGAAGGCCTGCCATCCCCCTACAGCTGATGAAGTGAGGCTTGCCTTTGTGCCCGTCTGCACTGTGGGTCGACTTTGAGGCCAGCTGCTCTAAATCCCAACTTTCGCCACTCGCTCCTTGTGTAAACATTCGTCACCCACCCAAACACCAGCGTTCCCCCCATGGGGGCGGGCGGGGGGGGGGGGCGATAGCAGCATGTTGATACTCTTGTTCGTCGCCTCAATACTGCCGATATGGGCTGAACGAATACGGTCTGTTGTCGGCACAACGCTAACAAAGACTATTGACTATCACTAAATGCACTTGGCGGGATTTCTGTAAAGCCACCATTCTAGGTATACGTAGCATCGGACCTATCGTATTTGGTGAGTCACTGGAGCACATCCTGTAACACCCAGCAGCAGTGGTCCCCAATGCTGGACTTCGATGACCAATGCACATCGACAGGGCGGGTATTTGAACCACATCCCGGCAGCTGCGGACACTGGATCATGGCCGTGCGTCAGTGCAACGAACAGAAGATGACATGAGTAATCACATGCGCTCAGCTTTGTTATATATGTATACGACCGCAGCTGCAGGGGTACGTTCGGTGGCTGGCGCCGCTGATTCCTCCTGCTGCTGCAGATGAGTGAACTGACTCAGCCAGTCACCCAACACCAGTGATCAGTGTAAACAGACTGGACCGTACCAGATAAACGCTTAGGGGTTGATCTGGTAATGACTTATATGTATACTAATGTTGTTTAAAGCCGTTTTTACATTGTTGCAAGATAAATCCAGGCACAACCCCGTCACCCCAGAAGTCATAAATGTATGAAAACGCACAACAAAGATCACATGCATCGATGAAAACTTGGCTACTTGTGGAATGTAGAGTGCGAGTGCACTGCATTACTAAATTGACTAATGAAAACGTGGCATAAGCCATCCGTTTTAAAACCACTTGCTTCCGTCCGCATCGTCCAGTACGTATCACCTGCCCGTGATGGACACGGACCACACATTAATTATTACCAACATAATTTATTGGTCATTCTAGTTAACGGTCTACCAGTTCAATTCACTTAAAATGCGTATTACTGCTGTTATATTGATGTTCCCGCGCAGCCAGTCAGGCAGCACATGCAATGACAGCGCCATGTTCCGCACCGAGCCACCTCGACAGCGCCGCACAGGTGGCAGGTGTCCCATATGACCGCGCCATGTTCCGCCCCCGAGCCACCCCGACAGCCCCGCACAGGTGGCAGGTGTCCCATATGACCGCGCCGCTGGGTCCGTGGCCCACCGCGCAGGGGCCGGCCGGTCACGCAGTGGCACCACAGTACGGAGGGGTGGCCCGCACCTCCAGCAAGATACGCCCAGATAGCATCATGCAATGAAATGTATTTATGCACGAAAAGCTTTTGCATTTGTATTTACTTACAAAAGCTTTTCACATACCACGAATAAAACGATTGAAACAGTATATGAGAAGAAAAGCTGCAGGAAATGATCAAGCTTGGTTGAACTGATTGCAATGGATTACACATAAGCATCAACGAAATACAAGTTACTAACCGAGGGACACCAGGCCAGGTACAATAAATCAACCACATTGTACGGATCATGAATATTCCGTGTACGCCAGGAAAATAAACACAACGAAGTTAATTCGGTTTACAACTTCCGTCGCCTCAGCATTGCGTAAGGAATAAAAACTGCCAGATGGCAGAACTACTGAGACAGGTAACTGTCAGGTAATTTAGAGTCATAGCCAGTCGCAAAAATTCAGTCTTAGCGCCGGATTACAAAAGCACTTCTGACCCCGCTGCTTCTCCGATCGGATCATGACGAAGCAAAATCAGCTTTTATTGTATTGTCTTATACGGCTGAATCAACAATGGCACATCCGCGGCGGAGACAACAACGGGGAAAATGCTTCACACCCGCTGCAACGGCAACATTATTTCCCTACTACCCGACTTGGTTCCAATTGTACTGGTGAGGCCGTTCGAAGTCTTGAGCATTTCGTAAAACGCGCATCAACTCTTTTACTTGTAATTAACGAGCTTTGACTGCAATCACTTTCGATTGTTTTAACTTAATAGTACAAAGGATATCACCCGGCACGTTCGTCTTATTTTCATCTTGTCTGTTTCGTTGGCTCCACCCCAGGCTCTGCACGGATTGCAATTGTGCATATTGCCTGCCGCGTACTCAGCCCCGGGTGGGACCCGGGTATCGGGTGGGACCGTCCCCGGGGCCAGCGTCGGTCGGATATCAGAGGGGTGGGATTGTCCCGGGGGCCAGCGTCGGTCGGATATCAGAGGGGTGGGGCCAGCGTCGGTCCGATATCAGAGGGGTGGGATTGTCCCGGGGGCAGCGTCGGTCGGATATCAGAGGGGTGGGGCCAGCGTCGGTCCGATATCAGAGGGGTGGGATTGTCCCGGGGGCCAGCGTCGGTCCGATATCAGAGGGGTGGGATTGTCCCGGGGGCAGCGTCGGTCGGATATCAGAGGGGTGGGGCCAGCGTCGGTCGGATATCAGTGGGTGGGACCGTCCCGGAGGCCAGCGTCGGTCGGATATCAGGGGGTAGGACCGTCCCGGGGCCAGCGTCGGTCCGATATCAGAGGGGTGGGATTGTCCCGGGGGCCAGCGTCGGTCCGATATCAGAGGGGTGGGATTGTCCCGGGGGGCAGCGTCGGTCGGATATCAGAGGGGTGGGGCCAGCGTCGGTCGGATATCAGTGGGTGGGACCGTCCCGGAGGCCAGCGTCGGTCCGATATCAGGGGGTAGGACCGTCCCGGAGGCCAGCGTCGGTCGGATATCAGTGGGTGGGACCGTCCCGGAGGCCAGCGTCGGTCGGATATCAGGGGGTAGGACCGTCCCGGGGCCAGCGTCGGTCCGATATCAGAGGGGTGGGATTGTCCCGGGGGCCAGCGTCGGTCGGATATCAGGGGGTAGGACCGTTCCGGGGCCAGCGTCGGTCGGATATCGTCCTCGAGCCACTGGCCGAGCCAGTCACTGCCAGGCACCGTGTATACAATATGTACCACATCACTGTACAAACACTGCGGGCAACACCGCTGAGCTGCGGCCTGCGAACTGGGGTCCAGGTCCGTCCACTCTAGGCAGCAGTTGCAATCGGCAGAACAATGGCAGCCGCATGTCCTGATGGTGGAAGATAACCACTGAATAATTAAGGATTCATAACCATTGCCAGTTGCGACGCCATTAATTCCATCCCCCCCCCCTCCCCAACCGCCCGCTGAAAAAATATACTACTGCCTGCAAGCACATCCGGCTGCCTATAAGAGCAATTCTGCTAACGAAAAGATGTGTTGGCAAATCCATGTTTACCATGAAAGACCATGTGTACGGACAGCGAGCAGAGCTGCTTGGATAGCCATGTGGTGGCATTCGCACGGCTTGGGAGGCGGAGGCTGCGCAACATTCTGTCACGATTCTGGTTCACATTGCGACGCAATCACCAGGGTCCTAGAATTGCTTTGGAGCTGGGGTGCGGAGTGGAAAGTTCGGACTAAAAATGGCCATACAGAGTGGAAAATTAAACCCCAAAACAGCATGTACTCGGCTTTATCAATACCCGCACACAGGAATAAGTTATGATTACCTATCAGGGGCGGTTCTTCCATGTAGGCAAGGTAGGCAATGCCTACCCAGTTCAGTTCGGTTGCCTTCTTCCGATACCGATATTTATCTTCCTTTCTTTTCATTTAATTTTTCTCTCTTCTTATAGATGAATATGATTTTCTGCAATCGGAATGGGCCTATCTTGGAGCAAATTTGCAAAATTTTCCAAGAAAATTTCCTTCGAAACCATAAATTAAACGCAAATGTAAGAAAACCCTTGCCTAAGCTTGCCTACCTCGTCCAACTAGATTATCGGCCAGCTTGTGTACAAATCTATTGGGTCCTGCAGTAGACAATTTATGTAAGGTAGGCAAATCCGCTAGAAAATCGAGAAGAGCACACCTTTTTAGGAGCAATAACTTCATAAAATAAATATGACTGCAATACCAATGATTATTTTAGGCTCGTAGTAGCTTGCCACATAGGGGTTCAATTATTATTTCTTTAAAAACAAATTTTAACTATTATTCCAAACGATTCCAATGTTTAGGTATTATTTTAATAACTGCAGCTTAGCCACCTATAATCGTCTTGCGGTTTTGTGACGCCTGCTTTCAGTTGTGTTCCGTGACGTTCTTCGTGTTGCTCATAGTGCGAGCTAGCGCCAAAAGCGAAGCAAGGTCTTGCATCAACTATCGGATTTGTTTTGTATTTGCGTTCCGCCCTAGCCTGGCCCGGAACTGGATGGTGCTCGCTCGCTCTTTGTCAATCCACGTGTGTTACTGGTGTCACTGATATGGCAATACAATTGTCCTGTTGGGTCCGTTTTTATGACAATGCTGCCTTGCCTACCTAGTCTCAAGGGCCCAGCGCCGGCCCTGTTACCTATGCAAATTATTATCTGTCTTTCCCACCACAGGCTGTCCGTATCATTACATTCATAATAGGTACATTTTAAAATAAGGAGTGGAAAATCTAAAGTAAAACTTGGGAAGAGTGGAAAAATAGTATCCATAGGGTGTCGTTTTCCACCCAAATTTCCCAATGCTAGGACACTGCTGCATGACAAATCCCTCGTTTTCCTTGAACTTGCATTGTCTAAATCTATGAATCAGACATGTTGACCGAGGCTTTGCTGAATGGCACTCAAGGGCGAAATGATCAAATGAAAAGCCTGCGATAAAAATTGTGCATTCAATTCACGTAGCTAACTATTCACTGCATCTGAAATTGTATGCTTTAATGGACTAATGTTAATTGGGATTGTGCAGTTCGTGAAGCGATTTTTGCAAACAAGAAATCCATTTCCTGCAAAGTTTAAGTATCATAATTACCACCGTGTCAATGAAAACGGCATCCTTGAGGTCAGCATTTCGCTGCGCATCGACTCTTGGCTCATTAGTAGTCAGTTCCTGGATTCTGAATTGTACTGCCGATACAATATTACATGTATGCACATGTTTAGCACTGGAAAGAAGCCACTGACAAAACAACAGAACGAGCTACGGTAACAGAACAGAACTAGCTGTCCTGTATGTATCAAAAAATAGCACCAGCATGGCCTACCCATTCCTTCCCCGTCCTCCAAGACCAAACCTTTCAGCTGCTATCAAATTTGTTCCAGTCACTGGTATTGAAACAATGCATTTCAGGCCCAGAAAACATGGAACGCAGTTTTCTTTGTGAAATCATCGCATTTTACTGCTCATATACCCATGCTGAAAACAGAAACTATAAACACTAGCGGCGAGGTCTTAATGAGCAAGCATGGACATTGAACAACGGACATGTGCCGATGAGGTCGAGGGAGGAAAACGGTTTTTTACTGCCGTGTCGTTCAAGTACCTGCCTGGCTGCCGCTTGAACTGAGACAGATGTCGCTAGAAGCTCTTAACAAGCAGGTGGTGAGTGTTAAGCATTGTGATGGGCGGCACGACACAGCTGTGTAACAGCAGTTGAATGTGTGATACAGGCCGTGCATCTGCTCGTTTTCGGCTTCTGTTTCACGCTTTCGTAATGAGCGACAATCTTTCAGGCATTGTGAAAACTAGACCGGTCATTAACATGCTTCCTTTACTGATCGGGTTTAGGTAACCAGAATTGCTCAGGATAGCTTTATATACATTGGAGTGCTGATTTAGTGAATGCATCCATACATGCAAGCATGCCAAGACTGAGGGACCGAAGTCGGAGGTCAAAGTCGTGAATTTAAGGAAACGGAGTCAATTTTTAGCCCGGTTGAAATCGTGAGTCAGCAAAAATCCTTGTACTCGGAGGTCTTGAGCTTGGGACGCAGGAGTGTGTCGGATACACCAATTTTCGCCGGACTAGAAGGTGGAGTCGCAGTATTTAGTTGACGTAGAAGTCGGAGTCGAAACCGGGGAGTCCATGAGAGCCCCACGACTCAGCCCTTCACAGTCCGAATCCCACCCTGAAACCATGCCAGAGCACTAGAGCCCCACCTCGTCAGTGTTTGTATAATCTAAACACATAGCGTGCAACGCTCTACTAACAAGCTACCGATGGCAGCAGCAGCAGTGGGGGCTCCCAAGGTAATTAGCCAGTCAAGTCCCCGCGGTAACATATACTGGCCGGCGACCGTAAACAAGTCATTAAAGGAAACAGTCCACTTTCTCAGCGTTTAAAGGGACATTCCCACCTTAACACTAGTTTTGAGTTGAGATAGCTAAGTTAGTGGCCATAGAGCGAAACTTAGGGGGGGGGGTAACATTGAAAACAAACACATTATCTGGTCTAAGAGAAATTCAATTGCGATTTTAAAATTTGGGCCTTAGTAAGGCCCACCCTTATATGGAGTTTTGTACCGATGACGTCAGCTCTCGTTATGGCCGGGTGTACTTGTTTAGAAAGAAACTTTGATTTTCTATGATCGCGAATCGCGATGTTTGATTGTTGATTGATGTGTTACGCCGTGCCATCAACATTTGACCAGTTGTAATCTTTTTAAGTCAATAATTTCCATTTAAGAGCAATCAGGTATGCATCGAATGCCCTATGTTGTGTGTGGCGAATCAAATATTTCTACTACGGTGTACAGGTGAGCATGGGTGGAGCTTCCCAGAAAACGTTGGTGGGGCAAAATGCCATATTGGCCGGATGTTTTACATTATTGAGGTGAAAAATTGCCATATTTTGCCAGGAAACCTTCAAATCTGACAAAAGTTGGTGGGGCATAACACAAAGTTGGTGGGGCAGTGGCCACACCATGTGAATAGGAAACTCCATCCGTGCAGGTGAGTCGTCATGCTATTTCATTTACCAACAGCCAACGGCCCAACAGATTCCTATTTTCCTATCAATGTATTCACTAATTATGCTGTGATTATCGTTTCAAATATCACAAGAGCATAAGCCAGACAAAAGGTAATTTGTTTAGCATTAGGATAAATCATTTGGGTAATCAGACGCCTATGACGGATACCTTTGCACAACATTGAGTGGGAAAATGTGCCACATGCCATTATTTTAAGATTGAAAAGAAGGGTTTGACACATTAAAAAAATAAAAGGAAGAAATTGTACTTTTCTGTTACCCTGAGGAGGATTTCAAAACACATTTCACCAAATAAAAGTTGCTTATATTGTATATAAAATGCTGAAACATGCCAATTTTCTGCATTTTTTCTTTCTTCACATTTGGCAGGGCTATGCCCACTGGTATTCCACTGCAACTGTATCCGCCAGTGGTGTTCTATCAATATGTTTGCTAGTGATGATGTTCATTGTTCAGTGAGCAAAATTATAAATTATGGAAATGTAAGGTTCTTTGACCAAAAATGATACAGGTAGGTAATCTTCGACTAAGGCAGGTACCTGTCAGTGCGCCGTGTAATTCACAGTATGGCAGCATATGGTAACATCATAAAAGCAGCTGCATTGTGCACCACAGCAAAATTTCCATATTTCTGCTGAAGAAGCTGTTAAACCTAACCAGGGTGTGTCAGGGAACAATTATAATAACATAATCAAACCTGACCTAACCTTTACAGCAATTACGGTTGCAGGGACCAACATTTGAACAATCCGCTCACTGCGCTGCAGTCCTACTGGGATCTGTTGCCCCCAGACCCCCAGACCATCTTGTAGACAAAACCTAACCCTACAGCGATAATAAGTTGTCCGATGTATTAATGCAACCTAACCTAACCTAACCTATTTATAATAATAAAGGCTTCATCAGAAGACATGGAAATGCTGCCCTGGTGCACAATGCCTCTGTTTTTCTGATGTTACCATGTGATGCTGTGACGTCATACTGTACATAACATGGTGCACTGACAGAAAGTGTGTTACCCTGTGTCTTACCCCATGTGACATGCCGCTGCATCAGCTGACCCTGTGTGACCTGTCACTGTGTCTGTGTCTGACCCCATGTGACCTGCCACTGTCTGACCCTGTGTGACCTACCACTGTGTCTGAACCTGTGTGACCTGCCATTGCGTCTTACCCCGTGTGACCTGCCACTGTATCTGACCCTGTGTGACCTGCCACTGTGTCTGACCCTGTGTGACCTGTCACTGTGTCTGACCCTGTGTGACCTACCACTGTCTGACCCTGTGTGACCTGCCACTGTCTGACACTGTGTGACCTGCCACTGTCTGACCCTGTGTGACCTACCACTGTGTCTGACCCTGTGTGACCTGCCACTGTCTGACACTGTGTGACCTGCCACTGTCTGACCCTGTGTGACCTACCACTGTGTCTGACCCTGTGTGACCTGCCACTGCGTCTTACCCAGTGTGACCTGCTGCTGTGTCTGACCAGTGTGACCTGCCGCTGTGTCTGACCCGTGCGACCTGCTGCTGTCTGACCCATGTGACGTGCTGCTGTGTCTGACCTGTGTGACCTGCTGTGTCTGACCCGTGTGACCTGTTGCTGTGTCTGACCCGTGTGACCTGCTGCTGTGTCTGACCCCTGTGACCTGCTGCTGTGTCTGACCCTGGTTGTTGTACGCTGGTTGTTGTACTGTATGTTGGTGTGGTCGTGCCATGACCCCCCCCCCCCCCCCCCCATGAGCTGACCGCCCATCTACCCACAGGCAGTGAAGAAGCGTCTGCCCCAGTCCGAGTCGGAGCCGAGCTCAGCGGCCAAGCGTCCCTCGGAGGAGGCAGGCAGAGCTGGCCAGCTGACCGAGCGCAACAAGGTGGCCGCCCGCTTCCGGCCGGCCTATTTCCCTTCCCTTCACCTGCGTTTTTGCCTGAAGCAGATCGTTCTCATTTAAATAATCTGGATGACTGTGTTGTACGGTACCTTTTTTATTTTGCTCGGTAAAGGCTGAATAGGGACACTGTCGTGTGGTTTTGGTAACCAAAGGATGCATTTTGTCGCATTATTCGTGAAGGAAGCACATTTCGGTTTGATAATAGTTGATCAGGTTGTTGCATCTGGCTAGTCAAGGGTGGGCACAATGTCGTGTATGATACTGTTAACTGTTTCCTGCACTGCGATACGAAAATAAATGTAGAAAGCATTACACTGTCTGCGAAATAAAATCATCAAGAATAGAAATCGAAATATCAAACGGAAGATTTCGTGATCAGTGCCCTAAGTATGCTGTATGGTCTGTACTCTGTACACAAATTTTCAGCGAAATCGAGATACACGGCGGACCTTCGTATGTATGACCGTCCGTATTTCGTGAGATACGAAAATCCAAGACCAAAAACATTGGATTCGTGATCAGCGCATCGGATATGGTTTGTGGACCAATTTTCAGCGAAATCGAGATACCCGGCGGACCTACGTATGCATAGGCGTAGGAACAGGGGGGGGGGGCAGCCGCCCCCCCCCCCCCAACATTTTGGATTTTACCATTACGCCTATGGGCGTTGCATGGAAAGAATCGACTTCAGAATGCCTCCGGACCCCCCCCCCCCCCCCCTCCCAACTTGAACATAGTTCCCACGTCCCTGTTCGTATGTATGTATGCCCGTCCGTATTTCGTAAGGTACGAAACAATCCCAGATCAAAAACATTGGATTCGTGATCAGCGTATCGGATATGGTCAGTGTATCAATTTTCAGCGAAATCGAGATGCCTCAAATATTAAACTACATTTCGAATAAATCTGCTCCTAGTTTGACGGTGGTGTACGAAGACGCATACGTTTCAATGGTTGGTTTGTTTTGTATTCAAAGCGCCAGAATTGTCTCGAAAAAATGTGCCATACTTTGGCAGCGTAAAGGATTTCTATATAGCTCTCTAGAGCTCAATATGACGTCATCATACCAAATTTAAACAACTTAATTTGTATCAAGTTAAGTGTCGTTTTCGAGAAAAAAACATCACCATCGTTTTCAGCAGCACTTACTTCCTATTTTCGGGTACAACCGGCGTATATTTGACAACTTTCAGAAAGGTGGCAATGTCCCTTTAATATGTACCGTTCCACAAGCGGGCTCCCATCTCCCATCGCTGATTGGCTGATTTGTTGACGTTACATCCGGGTTTTGTATACACTCTCTGGCACGTAGTCTCTGATCACGACGCCTCGCTAATATCCGCTCAGCCGCCCGGGCGGTGCGGCAGCACCTTGTCAGAGACTGTTGTAGGCGGCAGGCGGAGCCAGAGTCAGGCCAGGTCCACCCACTGGTGTTGTGACGTCACGTGTCATGCAAAGAGAAACTTACTTTTTCTCCACAGATATCCATCTAGGTTCCAAACCAAAGTCATGTTCTCAAGCAATCTGTCAAGAAAATTACACTCCGTGTACCTTATAAGGGCAACACATCAGCCAATCAGCGATGGGAGATGGGACGGATACTTGTGGTACGGTATATATTAAACAAAAAAACAAGGTGAACAGTTCCCTTTAACAGTA
>JAXIVJ010002575.1:70000-107153 GCA_036785665.1 Chirona hameri
TCGGTCGGTCCTCTTCTGTGCCGGACAGTTGTGATCGGGCCGCCGGCTGGCGTTACCGAACGTGGCCGCCGTCACCTGCTCCAGCGGCAGCACTTTACCTGGCGCACACGGGAAAACACACACCCACCGTGTCACTGACACACAGTGTTAGGGTCCACTTCTGATCTCAGGAGAGTTGCACAAGGATGATGCCAGGGTGCAAAGAGCAAGGTGGCAAAGAGCAAGGTGGCAAAGAGCAAGGTGGCAAAGAGCAAGGTGGCAAAGAGCAAGGTGGCAAAGAGCAAGGTGGCAAAGAGCAAGGTGGCAAAGAGCAAGGTGGCAAAGAGCAAGGTGGCAAAGAGCAAGGTGGCAAAGAGCAAGGTGGCAAAGAGCAAGGTGGCAAAGAGCAAGGTGGCAAAGAGCAAGGTGGCAAAGAGCAAGGTGGCAAAGAGCAAGGTGGCAAAGAGCAAGGTGGCAAAGAGCAAGGTGGCAAAGAGCAAGGTGGCAAAGAGCAAGGTGGCAAAGAGCAAGGTGGCAAAGAGCAAGGTGGCAAAGAGCAAGGTGGCAAAGAGCAAGGTGGCAAAGAGCAAGGTGGCAAAGAGCAAGGTGGCAAAGAGCAAGGTGGCAAAGAGCAAGGTGGCAAAGAGCAAGGTGGCAAAGAGCAAGGTGGCAAAGAGCAAGGTGGCAAAGAGCAAGGTGGCAAAGAGCAAGGTGGCAAAGAGCAAGGTGGCAAAGAGCAAGGTGGCAAAGAGCAAGGTGGCAAAGAGCAAGGTGGCAAAGAGCAAGGTGGCAAAGAGCAAGGTGGCAAAGAGCAAGGTGGCAAAGAGCAAGGTGGCAAAGAGCAAGGTGGCAAAGAGCAAGGTGGCAAAGAGCAAGGTGGCAAAGAGCAAGGTGGCAAAGAGCAAGGTGGCAAAGAGCAAGGTGGCAAAGAGCAAGGTGGCAAAGAGCAAGGTGGCAAAGAGCAAGGTGGCAAAGAGCAAGGTGGCAAAGAGCAAGGTGGCAAAGAGCAAGGTGGCAAAGAGCAAGGTGGCAAAGAGCAAGGTGGCAAAGAGCAAGGTGGCAAAGAGCAAGGTGGCAAAGAGCAAGGTGGCAAAGAGCAAGGTGGCAAAGAGCAAGGTGGCAAAGAGCAAGGTGGCAAAGAGCAAGGTGGCAAAGAGCAAGGTGGCAAAGAGCAACCAGGGTGCAAGGTGCTCGGACATTACATGTTAAACTCGGTGTCGATGCCTAGTTATGTCAGAACATTGCCATTTTCTGCAAACATTTTACTAGACCTCATGCATCCTACTCTCTGCAGAGTGTAATAAATATCAGACAGACATTACCATTCAGTAAGTCAGAATTGGATCCAGGCATGTAATGTATTATTGATAGATGAAAATATATGTCTCAGTCCTGTTTAATCTCTATGTTTACCACATTTTGTACCCTATTT
Source organism: Chirona hameri (assembly GCA_036785665.1). NCBI lineage: Eukaryota > Metazoa > Arthropoda > Thecostraca > Balanomorpha > Balanidae > Chirona > Chirona hameri. The sequence continues at coordinate 71,412 of JAXIVJ010002575.1, forward strand.
TGTTTTTATTTTGAACTCACATTTCAGGATTTTCTCAAACATTAGATAGTTGTGCATGGTTTCAGCAGCAATCTTTGCAACTTCTTCTTCCACGAACTGGACATAGCCGAAACCCTTGCTGTTACCAGTCTGAAACATTGATAAAATACACATGTAACAACACATTTCACTATTGACTCGCATGACAAAAAAATACCAGATTCATCCAGCAAGGAGTGGCATTGAAAAATGCAGCAAATGTTCTGTGGTCAACAAGAAACTCTCTGCTTTATAAGAATATTCATATAAACTATTCATAGTTACAATACAGTGAATATATATTAGAGGAAACCAGATAACCGAAGGTCTTCAAAAAAAGACAGATTCTTTGTTACAATTAGTACTGTATTTATAGTGTCTATAGATAAAACCATAAACCTAGCAAAAATATGCAATATTGATTGGTGCAGGTCTAATAAAAACACAGGATGTTAACATTTCATGAGCTGACTCTAAAAGTGTAGCTCAGTAAAACATGTAAGGAACCACAATTGATTATGCATTGCATGCTAAGTGCTAACCTTAGGACTCCTCGCTACGCAGACCCGAAGCACCTTCCCAAACTGAGCGAAGAAGCCTTTCATCTCATCTTCATAAAACCCATGGGGAATGTGCTTGATGTAAACTACTCCTGTCCTCACAAGGTTATTCTCTCTCCTCTTCTTCTGCTTTTGAGCTGAAGTGGGTGTCTGAAATTAAGAAACCACAGTCACCACTCACCAGTACGCAAAAGGTACAATCAAGTGGCAACAACAATCAACACTAACAATAGGAATACTAAGATGTCAACAAAAATCAACCAGATTGAACAAAGCACAATGATCATGTGTGAATGCACAATGATCATGATCAGGATAATGATAAAACAGGCTTGGCAGCACAGCTCATTTTGTAACATTTGCATTTCACTTGACAGGTCTGAAACAAAGTCCACTTCTAACATATGACAGGGTTGCGGGCTTTGGACAGGTTTCGCGGCCAAAACCAGCCCGAAATCAGTGTTTTTGTTTCACTACAAAAACCAACCTATCCGGATCAGTGGCATACCCAGGATTCACTCCAGGGGGGACGCACTTTTTGCTCGGGGGGGGGGGGGGGGCATAAGGTACCCCCACCGAAAAAAACTCACCCGATTTGGCCCACTATATTTTAAAAGGGGCATATTTTCAACACTTTTTCCTAAAAAAAATCATTCATTTTTTCGACCGAAGGGGGCACGTACGGACCAACATTTTGACGCCAAGTTTGTCAAGATTGGTTTAAAACCGACGCGTGTAGATTTGTTTCAGGGGGAGGCAATTTCCCCGTTTACCCCCCCCCCCCCCCTTGTGTATGATCCAGATCAGTTTTTCATGAGGAATTAGAATCTGGAATCGAAAATAACATGGCATCTATTTTTTTTCTTCATCCAGTGGAGGTATCTCCTTGATACTTCACGTCTGCATGCCTTGTAAACCTGCTACCGTTTTTACCAAACGCGTTAAATCGGCAGGAAAACCAATAGGATCTGTAGACAAGATGTGCAGGTACAATAGCTATTGGCTTTCTAATCGATGTAGGCCTTTAAAAAAAGTTTTTTTTACAAGGTGAGGTGAACAACAACACGATAGCACGAAACCATTGATTGCACCGTCAATATAGCTCGCAGAAGATGGACAATGACACCATTTTGTTCCTAAGACTGCTCAATCGATCCATATCCATTTGTTTATATTTAGAACCCGGATAAGTGTTGTAGAAGAATGGTTTTATGGGAAATTGTTACTAAATTGGCCTATTCGAATGTAGTTTTTACTCTGGTCGGTTCGGCGTAGATCCAACGCAGCGTCTAAATACAATGTGGGAACTAATTGAGCCCGATATGCTCAGAAAGTAAATTGAATGAACAAGAGAATGAGCATAACGCGAATTCCGCCAAGCATATGGTTATGGTGCTACGGCTCTTCGAAGTTGGGCGACCAAATATTTTTTACCCTAAAAAAACACATTTTTCAAATTTTTCGTCTTGTACGCTAAACTATTGCAAATGAAAGTCCACTTAATTTCCAACATTTTGAGCCAAGTTTGTCAAGATTGGTTTAAAACCGACGGCGAAACCGATTTGTTTTACCCCCGTGTCCGCAAAACCGGTCCAGTCTGAAACCCTGTCATATGCGCTAGATACATATGCAAATGGTAGGTATACATTGGCAAATTGATGGTTATCGTGTATTAAAACATCTGGAACACTATTACCGATGACTTGAAACCTTCACCGACATTTTGAAACCTTCACATCACTCAAAAACAGATCATTACTCGGAAACCATTGTCTTTTTTAATCTCATCGGTAGCTTCCATCCAAATTCATTCAATGATATATCCATTTGGTATGATGTTTGAAAAGAAACCTAGTTTAGACATCCATTCCAAGTTAGATATTGGGGCTGCTCCCGCACCCTCAACCGGATTAGGTGGAGGTTTCATTTTCTCCACCGGTCGTTACTGCGCCTCAACTAAAATCGGTTGATCCTCCACCAACCTCCACCGGTTGAGCAAAATCCCCACCGCTCGGCGAGCGGTTGAGGTTGGTGGAGGATAGTTAACGTTAAGTGACGACAGTTCTGGCGCACTGTCGCGCATTAGTGGCGCGCTGTCCATGCTGTTTACATTGGAAATCTCCACCGTCCGTTCCCGTGCTTCGCTCCACAGCGCCTCAACCGGCGGGATGAAAACCTCTTCCAGTTGAGGGCGCTGGACCAGCCCCATTGTAGACCCTCCAAAGCAACCGTAATTAACCAGCAATTATAGATGGCAATTATGATGACTATTTATTCATCAAAACAAATATACCAGACATTGTTTCCAGTTCCACCCATTACCATCCAAAGTCAAGAACTAGCCATGCATGCATGGGCGGGTCCAGGGGGGGAAATGGGCCATGCCCCCCCCCGCCCAAACCGCCTGAAATCGGTGGACAATTGACACATTTCTTGATATAGAAAACAATCTAAGCAACTTTTACTAAGGACAATTTGTTTTAAATCGGCTCGCAATGCATAAGCACGCGAAATCCGATGAGTTTTCAGAATTCTGTGAGACTTTTTGGGATTCCCCCCCACAACCGTTCTGGATCATCCTTTGCATGTATGAGTGCATGAAATGAATCACATTGAATCACATTGTCAATATTTGCCATTATCTGATTTGACAACTTAAGCTAGGGTAAAAAAGCAGGGTATTAACGGAGCAGGCGTCACACTTCTGTACACCACGCTGTAGGGGCACGGAGCCATGACCCCCTTTGGCACTGAAAGTGGGGGGCAACGTATCTCCCTCCCTTGCTAGAGTTTAATCGTAATTGTAAAAATTGTCGTTGCAGCAGTCATAATCCAGCTATCCACAATACAAAACTGAAAACAAAATCGAGCCGCTTCGCGGCATGACACAAGTTTCGCCATTGCTTATACAAATTTGGAAAATAGGAAAATGAATTCCATTGAATGTCTGGCAGAAATGAATACCATTAAATGTCTGGCAGAGGCTCTCCTTGGCGGTACCTAATTGCTGGCTACAGGGCCCACTTCCTTTATAAAATTATCACTTTCAAGCGTGCTACATGTTTAGCTAGTCTGCAGAGCTCCTAAAATATAATATAAAAGCTGCTCCAGCGGTGCCCAACATGCTAGACCAAAAAGCTAATAGTGGGGACCAGGCCAGGACCATCTCCCCACAGGCTCCTCCAGATGCACAGGAACCATTTATGCGCGGAAAAGTCGTGCTGCCTCTTGCTGCTTTAAAACCATTTGCACTGTTACCAGTTGTTTGTTAAATATGAATTTAGAGTTACGAAACTTGCACATAATAAAGTTCACAGTGGCAAAAACATGCTGTGCAAAACTTGTCTCCATCTTGCATGATGTGACCGTAATGTGAATGTCTCAGGTGCGCCGTTTTACACATCTTTTTCCTCTGTTTATAGTGGCAATCGTTTTATCGATATCGAAAAAAAATAAGAAAAAACAATATAAGTGAAAATTCAACTAAAAGGGCTCCAGTTGTGAATTGCATCGTATACAACAATCAAACTAATAGCTTCTTGCCGTAATACAAATATTTGACATTCCAAAACAGTAGGCACACTCCAGGTAGTCAGAGTAAAGGCGGCCACACACGGTACACGGTCAACTGAACTAGTGACAACTGAACCAGTGACAACTGAATCAGGGACAACTGAATCAGTGACAACTGAACCAGGGGCAACTGGGCCAGTGACAACTGAGCCAGTGACAACTGAACCAGTGACAACTGAACCAGTGACAACTGAACCAGGGCAACTGAACCAGTGATAACTGAACCAGGGAACCAGGGAACCAGTGACAACTGAGGTCAAATTGTGAAATTGACCTAACCCGGTCACCATTAATATGTTGCGAAGCGTCTTGACGAGACAAACACGATGGTGTTAACATTATTGCGTCATGTTTAACTGATAAGAAGTTATTCACGAAAAACTTTTTGGAAGAAAATGCCATCGTGACATTTGGCGACTACTGGAGCCTAAACTATTGACCTGAGCTAAAATTTGATAACGGCAATGGCGATTTAATTTTTCATAAGCTTTCTATTGCCTTTTCCGTTTGTTCCTAGCTATCATAGTTCCCAAGATATTTGGGGGTTTCTGGAGCAAAACCCTATACTTGGAAAATTTGCCCCTTGATGTCTGGTGACCTCAATATTGGCCAAAGTCAAATAACGGCCAAAATAGTTTCGACGTGATTTTTGAAGAGCTATCGAACGGTGTTTTTTGGATTCCGCCTATTGTCCATAGGAGTTGAGTTAGAAGGGTGGCGTTCAGACGCCCCATTGGTTATCACTGGTTCAGTTGTCCCTGGTTCAGTTGTCCCTGGTTCAGTTGTCCCTGGTCCAGTTGTCCCTGGTTCAGTTGGCATGGAACCGCCGCACACAGCGCATTCGGTGGCCGATACCACTGCCGGTATCGGCCACCGAATTCCGACTCGGAAAATTGCAGCGACACCGCGGAATATCGTCTTTGTTCCGGCGGATTCGGCGCTGTCCGCTCGCGAGATTCCGCCCCGCCGACCTACAGCATGTCGCATCCTGTCCCTACAGGCACAGCCTGTCCCAAGGTAACTTAATTATGGTCATTTTTCGACGAAGGAGTAAGTTTAGAAACACGAAACTTCTACATAATAAATTTCACAGAGGCAAAAACATGCTGTACAAAACTTGTCCTTCTATGATGTGACCGTAATTGTATTGTCTTATTTGCGCCGTTTTACATAACATCACCATAGTGGCGATCGTTTTATAGATATCGAAACAAAAAATAAGCAAAAACAATATAAGTGAAAATTCAACTAAAGGGGCTCCAGATGTGAATTTCCTCATATACAACAATCAAACCAATACCTACTTACCGCATGAAAAATATTTATGACATTACAAAACAGTAGGCACTCCCTTTAAGTTTTTAAATTTGGCCTGATGACATCATTATTGAGCTACAGACCGCTGCTGATTGGCTTAACAATTGCCTGTCAGCCAATCAGCGGCTGCACCAGCCTGATGTCATTTTGCAAATGGTAAATTAAATTGCTTAATACCGGTTAAGTTTTGGAGAAAATGACCATAGTAATTTAGACATTTCAATAACAGCCCAAGATAATGGCTATCTCAGTTTAAAACTATTACAAAGGTGAAACATTCCCTTTAAGACTTGTGCAGGAAAAACATGATCGTTGATCATTTTTGTATCCTATATGGCTTCCTTGTTTTCTGACATTTTGCTACTATTTATTGCAAGTAGTTTGTTGTAAAGTGTTCATAAAGGTACTCTAATTTGAGATCATTTACATGCATGTCTATGGCAGGCTCTGACGTCACCGGCGCTATTTTTGGAGCGCTCTATTTGAGTATTTCCTTACTGTCTCCAACTGATATGGATTGTAATTGTTTTACCTTTATTACCTTACTCTTGGCAGGAATTTGGGAGGCCAAAGGCCTGATGGACCCATTCTCATCAAGCTCCTATGACCTCTGTTAATTGCTCTAGCCTAGCCAGGAATATCACAAATATGACCAGACCAATGCTTGTCAAGCCAGTTCTTGAACTTGTTTGTTGACTGCGCTAGCGCTACGTGGGCAGGCAGGGAGTTCCAGTCATTTATCACAAGGATACTCCAGTGGTTTCTCTGCACTCTTGACAGTGCTCTTGGCTTTGCTACCTTCATGGGGTGACCTCTTGTACTTGTTAGGTTTAGGTTTAGAATAGTGGACCAGGATTAGACAAGGGTCTATTTGGTGTCCACATAGAGTTGTTGAAAGGCATGGTTATAGGTCAAGGTCCCTGGTAGGCATGTGATACACTAGCCAGGATTGGTTGTGTCCCAGTGTCAGTCTAGCCGATTTTTTTAACTCATTTACAGTCCTAGTAGATACTACTTCTTGTGGTAATTTGTTCCAGTGAGGCACTACTCGGTTTGAGAAGAACATGGCTCTTGATTGAAGCGCTGCTCTCTTGACCTTTAGCTTCCTGTCATGTCCTCTTGTTCAGTCATCTTGATTCCTTTCAAAGAACTGAGTTGGTTCTAGTTTCGTTTTGCCAGTTTCAATCTTGAAAGTTTCTATCAAGTCACCTCTTAGGACACGTTTTGATGCTGTGCAGCTTTAGTTGGTTGAGTCGTTCTTCATAGGGTAAGTGCTTGAGGCCTGGTACAAGTTTTGTAGCTCTGCATTGAACCTTTTCTAGCTCTTTGAAGTCTTGGGCCATGCAGGGGCCTACAGCTTGTATGCAGAACTCCAGGTGAGGTCTAACATATGTATTGTATAGCAGCTTGAAGCTGTTTTTGTCTATGCTGATGAATGATGTTTTGAGCCTTCTCAGTGCTGCCATCCCTTTGGTCGCTGCATGGTGGCAGTGCAATGTAGGTTTCAGTGTCTTGCACCATCACCCCTAGATCTTTCTTGTGAAGTCCTCAGTAGCTGGGCAGTTTGCCCATCTTCAGACAAAGTATATTGTGATATGGGGTTGTTTCTGCCACAGTACATTACTTTACATTTTCCTGTGTTCAACTTTAGTAGCCAAGAGTCTGTCCATTTGGCGAGGATGTCTAGGTCTGACTAGAGGGCTTCTGTGTCTCGCTTATCTTGCAATGTTCTGTAAATTTGTGTCATCCGCGAATAGCTTTATATTGCTCTGGACTAGTGATGGCAGTTCATTGATGTACACAAGGAATAGCATTGGCCCAAGAACTGATCCTTGCGGAACACCACTCTTAACTTCTCCCCAGCTGGATAGGCCACTTCCGACACATACTTGTTGCTTGCGTTCAAATAGGAAATCAGACAGCTCTTGTGGAGGGAGCTGCCTGGAAGAAGTCCTCCTTTGCCAGGTTGAGGTGACCATTCATGAGTATGTAGACCATGATGACATCCCCTCTGCACCTTCTGTAGAGGATGGATGGGAGCTGGAGTCTGAAGGAGGCGTTCCTGATATGGGAGATCACTGATGTCTGGGACGAGGCGGGTGGCACAGCGCTGAACTCTCAACCAGGCGCTAATCTTCTTTGTTAAACCGACCCCAGACAATATTGCTATACTCAAGGTGGGGGTGTATCAACATCTTGAATAGCAGGGGCAGCATCTGTGCGTCCAGGAGTCTGAATGAAGGTCATACATACTCGACGCCCCCAACGTTTTAGATGTTTCAAAACTTCACTATTTAGTCACTATGCATCTTTAAAGACACTAATATGTATTTGTTATGTTATTTAGAATGTATCTTACCTAACAATGTTGAAACAAAACACAAAATCCGGAAGGTGTAACGACTGATCGTCCACTACAAACGTCACCATATCTACACGGATAGATATATCGACTCAGGAAGATTCACAGGAAAAATAAGGATCGTCCATGACGTCATTGGAACAATGACTTGACTTAACCTAACCCCGCCATTAAGTCCGATCGAGACGAAACCTAAGATTCGCTCGTAGCCATTAAGTCCGATCGGGATGAAACCTAAGATTCGCTCGTACCCATTAAGTCTGATCGGGATGAAACCTAAGATTCGCTTGTAGCCATTAAGTCTGATCGGGACTAAACCTAAGATTCGCTTGTAGCCATTAAGTCCGATCGGGACGAAACCTAAGATTCGCTCGTAGCCATTAAGTCCGATCGGGACGAAACCTAAGATTCGCTCGTAGCCATAAAGTCCGATCGGTTATGTGACGTCATAGCTGGGCCGCCGTGAACGCTGTATATACTTGTCGTATCAAGGTCGGTCGTCATCAGCTGACGTAAACAAAGTTTCGCAGGCGACGGAAGCGGCGAGATATTAATTATTGAAGTTATAATTAGTTATAGTGCAAAATGTGTTGGGGAACACATCCATAGTTACTAAACGTGACATTCTCCATCGATTGGTAGGTATATTATAGGGATTTACTAATAACTAAGGTGGTACAAGTATGTACCGCCTGAATGAACGTCTGATGATCCCCAGGATCTGGTTCGCCTTGCTGATCGCAACTGCAGCCCACTTCCAAAACTTCAGCTGTTTGAATTCAGCATCAGCTTATTGTCTTCAGCTTATTGACAAGCATTTCAATGCATAATAATTGTATCAAGAAAAGTAAATCATTGGTATGTACGACACAATCAAACCATTACAATTAATTGTTTTACTTACCTGGTTGGTTTTGGCTCCTCCAAGCACTTTCTTGTCAGTCTTCGCCATATCAGCAGTAAGGGATAGCTATCTATGTTGAAAATAACAGAATATGAATTTCAAGAAGATCTCCGCGTTGTGTAGACCGGTTATATGCTGAAAAATAACGATTGATCCAAGACGCACAAAATACCTATCAACCACTGTGATACTATATATATGGGTTGCCTTGCTGTGATCGATGAAAAAGGCAGGGTGGTGACACCGCTTGAGCGCCGTATAGGCCGCCTCGTCAGAGACGAAAAATAACTTGATGTGACGTAACTGGCGGCAGAGCGCGCAGCCGGCGCTGGCGACGTCCGAGACACGGCTGCTGCCGGCGCATAGGCCCGGGAACAGGGGAGGGGGACAGAGGGGGCTCGTGCCCCCAAACTTCGGGACCGTGGGTGGCGGCGCCCCCCACCACTGTGGCAAGGCTCATCTTAACGTTGTGTAAAAGAAGGCTTAATCGTCGTATGAGACACCGAAAATATAAGGTTTTCTTCACAAAATTCGTCGTTTGCAAGACAGCTTTTCTCGACCTCTGCATGCCTCGACCGGGGATTTTACCATGTTCGAGCGGGCCTGTTTTAACATTGGCTCTCGGTTTGCAGAAAACAGCCCCTATCATGAGAAAGCCCTCATTACGAGGACGGCCTCGGTATGCCACATTTTGTCAGGATCGGGCCTGATCAAGATCGGGCCCCTGCCATGCCAGGAATTGGCCCGTGATATCAATAATTCGAAGGAGCCGGGCTCGACGCCTGACCACGCCCCTGATACACGCCTTTGCCAGCACCTCGATCGCCTCGATCCTGCCTCGATCGGGCCTGACCAAGACCGGGTCCCTACCAGGACTGGGCCCGTATCAAGAATTTGCAAGGACTGTACCCTGTTGTGACCGGGCCCTCGTCCTGATCGGGGCCCCATATCACGCCTTTTCCAACACCGGGCCCTGCACTGCCCCGATCGGACCCCTACCAGGAACGGGCCCATACCAGTAACTGGCCCGTATCAAGAATATGCAAGGACCGGACCCTGTTGTGACCGGGGTCTCGTCCTGACTGGGCCCCATATCACACGCCTTTGCCAGCACCGGGCACCATCCTCAATCGGACCTGACCAAGAACGGGCCCGTATCAATAATTTTCAAGGACTGGACCCTGTTGTGACGGGTCCCTCGACCTGGCCGGGCCCCATATCACGCCTTCGGCAACACCGGGCCCCTGTCTCGATCGGACCTGGCCAGGACCGGACATGTACCAGAAAGGGGCCCGTATCAAGAATATGCAAAGACCGGACCTTGGTGTGACCGGACCCTGGTCCTTACCGGACCCTCGTCTAGACCGGGCCACATATCACGCCTTTGCTAGCACCGGGCCCTGGTCCTGACCGGGCCCTCGTCCTGGCCGGATCCCATATCACGCCTTTGCTAACACCGGGCACCCGCCTCGTTCGAGCCTGACCAAGACCAGGCCTCTACCAGAAAAGGGCCCGCATCAATAATAAGCAAGGACCGGGCCTCGTCCTGACCGGGCCCCATATCACGCCTTTGACAGCACCGGGCCCCTGCCTAGACCAGGCCTGACCAAGACCGGGCCCCTGTATGGACCATAATACGGGTCCTTGTGATGCGTGCCCCTCATAAATTTAGGGAGATGTGGGGTCAGCTGACCATGTTTACCCCTCCCCTGCGTACGCCACTGGCGAGCTGTAACTGGCGACTGACTACCTGTTCCGCGTGAGCGCGGCGCCGAAGGAGCCGGCTGCCGCCAATGACGTCATCGGGTGGATGCAGAGTTCAATATCAAATGGCTTGTGTCCTTACCTGGTTATCGGGCCTTGGAAAAAGGCAGCGTGCCGCCAGACTACCCGCCAGGCGTGCCACATGTTGTACACACCGTCACATTTGTCACACCTACGCATTATATGTCAAAATATTGAAATAAAACTGATGCTTTTTTTAACATGTTTATTGTGCAATAATTATTAGACACGGACAATTTCGAATGGATGCCCGTCATTGGATCAGAGGCGGATCCATGGGGGGGGGGGGGATGGGAAATTGTCCCCCAAACGAAAAGTCGGGGGGCAAAAAAAAATGTTTTTTTGCAGTGCAGTCAAAATCCAGCTGTCAAAACCTGGAAAATCTCGCGCCGCTTCGCGGCATGACACAAGTTTCGCAATTGCTTATACAAATTTGGAAAATGGGAAAAAGAATGTCATTAGGTGTCTGGCAGAGGCTCTCCTTGGCGGTAATTGCTGGCCCCAGGCAAAGGCGTAACTTTTTGAAAATCATTGGGGTTGCACTTAGTTGTTAAGAGCCCATTTGTAACATATCGCGTCATAGGCGTAATGTTAAATTCCCAAATTATTGGGGTTGTAGCTACAACCCCAATTTACATTAAAGTTCCACCCATGGCCCCAGGGCCCATTCCATTCATACAATATTCACTTTTAAGTTTCAAGCCGGCTACATGTTTAGCTAGTTTGCCAAGTTCCGAAAAAGGCGACGCGAACGCAAAGACGAGGAGATCGGCACCCGGAAGCTGCTCCAGCGGTGCACAATTTGCTGGACCGAAGAGCTAATAGAGGAAACAGGCCAGAACCATCTCCCCAAGCCATCTCACCTCACGGTCTGGTTTCAATATTAAAGGAAATAGTTCACCTTCAACATGGGTTTTGAACTGAAATAGCAGTTTTGTAGCCCCTGTTGAGAAATCCTTATCTGGAACTTTTCTTGGCTGAAAAGACTCTCCAGCCGAAGATATTTGACTTTTTGGCGAAGGAATACGGCGCATATATGATGTACCGTACCGTCTGAAAGTGCCAGCACTGCCATGGAGCATGCGCAGACCAATAACGCACACCATAAAATCAATAATTTACAACCTTCTGTCCTGAATTGGCGCGATGTAGGACCATTTTTAAAAAGAAAAAAAGAAACTGTATTTAAAAAAAATATAATATAATCGTGTTCTGAAGAAAAAATTCCGAAGGTGAACTATTTCCTTTAAAGGAAATAGTTCACCTTCGGAAATTTTTCAGAACACGATTTTATTATATTTTTTAATACAGTTTTTTTTAATGGTCCTACATCGCGCCAATTCAGGACAGAAGGTTGTAAATTATTGATGTTATGGTGTGCTTTATTAGTCTGCGCATGCTCCATGGCAGTGCTGGCACTTTCAGACGGTACGGTACATCATATATGCGCCGTATTCCACAATCTGACCCTCTTTTTAGCGATCATTTCCCAATTCACTTAGAACTCCAAGTCCCTTCAGGACAGACTAATTTTTACACTCTGCCTAGATGGAACCTTCGCAAAGCCGACTGGTCCTCCTTTCAAAAACACATTGACACTAGTCACCCCGCAGACTCTCAGACCGACATTAACACATTTTTAAACACTATTCTCGCATCAGCACACCAGCACATTCCACACACACGCACACACACACAACACCACCCGAGGCAGCGTACTGCCCCGTGGTGGAACACAGAATGCCAAAGAGCTGTTGCCCTCCGGAAAAGAGCATTTCGAAAATTTAAATCTTGTATAACTGCAGAAAACGAGCACGAAGTACGGAAAACCCGCTCTTTGGCTAAAACAATCATTGACAAAGCAAAAAAAGAATCTTGGCAGGAATTCTCATCTACCTTTAATCGATTTACCTCCCTCTCAAAAATTTGGACATTAATTAAATCGTTTTCAAATAAAAGACCACCGCCATACAAAATCCCACACTTACAAATACACAACACATCTTACACGCTTCCTGTGCTTGCGACGTTTAAAGACTGTATTGATATCAAAAACAGTAGAGTGGCTCGGGCCTCACGCTGCACATACCGCCGTCCGCCCCGCTCAGCTTCCGACTGCCGGCCGCCGGCTCCCGTATTGAGAAAACAGACACTGCTGCTGTAGCGCACGTGCGCTGCACGCCGGAGGCACCTGCGGTCCGCTGAACCACACCTCCCCCTGATCATGAGGATCACTCGCACCCTACACAACAATCTCGCCGCGGAGGCCGGCGGCGGCGCTGACTCCGACGAGGAGCCACGGCGGGGGAATCTGACACCGTGCTGTCGCACTGTGGCGCATCACACAAGTCCGACTGATCAGCAGTCGGATGGGGCACAGGAACAGACTCCATCACGTACAGCGGGTCATCACTGTCATCGTCAGGTGCAGGACTCTGAGGTGGCTGCTCACTGTTCCTGCGTCGCAGGTCCCTAACGTGGCGCGGCATGCCGTCCACTTCCACGACCTGCGGGGAGACCACGGCCGTGACGGTACCCCGCCCAGACGGCTCCGTACACCGCGTCCCGCGGCGCCTCACCCACACCGCGTCACCGACTGCGTGCACGCCCAGCTCCGCCGCAGTGAGCTCCATCGCCCCGGCCTCGGCGCACTCCACCGTCCCAGATGGAGCGGCTGCCAGCCGCACACAGTCACGTGGCTCATAGCGATGCACTCCGCAGAACGGTGCGCTGCCGGCCCCTTCGCCATCGCGCGGCGTCACATTATATAAGTGCACTGCCTCGGCGATGGCACACCGTTTCCGAGCGGCGATAACTTTCACCGTTCGGTGACTCCGCTCGATCACTCCGTTTCCGCTCGGCGCATGCGCCGCCCGGAACCTCACCGTCACCCCCCAGCGAGCGGTGAGGACGGCGAACGGTCGGCCGCGGAAGACCGGATCGTTGTCACATAGGAGCTCCACCGGGGCCCCCCGCTCATAAAATATTTCCTCAAGCCGCTGGACGATGCTCGAGCTATCCTGTCGACGCAGTGACCGCCACACAGCGAACCGCGACGGTCCACAGTCAATCACGCTGAGGTACGACTGACCCTCGTGGTGTGTAACGTCAATGGCTAGTCTCCACCATGTTTGTGGCACCGCTAGTGACCCGTGCCGCCACTTGACTGGGGCCGGGTCGATCGCTCGGCACACATCGCAATTCGCCACCACAGCGCGCACTTGCGCTCGGGTCACATGACCGATACACCGGCGAGCAAAGTACAGCGTCCTTCGAACACCCGGGTGACCGGCTCGCTTGTGTACTTCGGCAATGCTCTCCGCACCGACGGCGGCTGCACTCACAGCTGGCGGCTCACAGACGGCGGCCGCACTCACAGTTGGCGGCACACCGATGGCGGCTGCACTCACAGCTGGCAGCTCACAGGCGGCGGCTGCACTCACAGCTGGCGGCTCACAGACGGCGGCCGCACTCACAGTTGGCGGCACACCGAGGGCGGCTACACTCACAGCTGGCAGCTCACAGGCGGCGGCCGCGCTCACAGCCGGCGGCTTATCGCGAAGCCACTCCTTGGGCACGCGCGTCAGCGCGTCGGAGCGGTTCTCCGCCGATCGCACGAGCGCCACAGACAAGTTGAGCTGCAGCTCGCTGACCAGCTGACGGATGATCTCGACGCGACGCCGGATTAACAGCTCGCCGTGCGCCTTGGTACGGAGGCGCGCGCGACCACTGATCGCGTCATCAATCCAGCGGGACACCGTCACCGAGTCCGTGCGGAGGTCAATTGTCCGCGCACCCCAGGCGACGGCCAGGCTTACACCTCGGATGGCCGCATCCAGCTCGGCCATGTTGATATGCATGGCCTCATCGCGCCTGAGCCAGCACGCATCCTCGATGACGTCACCGCCTGACGTCTCCAGGACAACCCCCGTGGCCAGCGAGCTCGCGTCAGTCCAGACGACTACACCATCGCCCTCCACGCACCATACGCCTCGAGCTGGATCGTCACTGACTAGGCGACTCGCAACGCTGTCCATCTGCGCACGCAGCGCCGCCTCCTCGGTGACGTCATCCCAACCCTGCGTCAGCTCGTTCACGCGCCGCTTGATCCATGCCACCGCGGGCCGGAGCCATCCGCACACGGGCAAATGGGCCACCAGTCGCCCACACCACGCGAACACGGTTCGGCGAGTCACACGCGCTGGCGGCGCGTCCACAGCGTTGTCCCGCACCCACCGCAACTCTCCGTCATCTGCCTGGACTCGCAGGCCCAGGAGCCGGGCTCCGCTGGCCGCTCGCTCCGGCGGCTTGCACGCCAGACCGTACTTGGCGAAGTGTTGCACTACACTCTCGGCACTGGCGACATCCTCGTTGACAAGCAAGTCGTCCACATACGCCAGCACCGCCCGCTCTATCGCTGGGTCCTGTGACAACACAGCACGGACGACCGCCTTCATAACCAGCGGAGCCACGTTCAGCCCGAATCCCAGCCTGGTCAGACAGTAACGCTGACCGCGCACCACCACTGTCTGAAAAGGCCACAGCTGCTGCTCCACACGTAGCTGAAGGTAGGCCTTCTTCAGATCTACGACGGCGACGCGCGATCCGTGCTTCCGCCACTTGCGCAACTGGTCTGCGCACACGTCGGAGTCCGCGGTGTGAGCAGTGACGTGGCTGTTGAGCTCACGATAGTCGAGCACTGGTCTCACTTTGGCCTTGTTTCTCTGCTGCACCGCCATCAACGGCACCAGTCCGCGTGGCGGCCCGTGCTGCGCCTCGTCGTAGGGCACCAGCCAACCGCTGGCGATCCACTCGTCCAGCTCCTCGTCAAACTCTTGACGCGCGGCTGGCGGCACGGCGTACTGCTCGACCCTGTTGCCGAGACACTCGGGCCCCCCACCGTCCGCCCACTTCCACGCCACTGTCCATGCTCGTTCCGCCGCGTCAAACCGCGCTCTAAAGTCAGCCGCATCCACCTCGAGCGGCGGGCACACCGCAGCACCACAGAAGCGTACATCAGTCGGTGACTGCACGCTGACGCCTCCCAGGGTGGAGATGCCGGAAATGCCGAGTACCATCTCGACCCCCATCGGCCGCTCATCCACCACCAGCACATCAAGTGTGGCCCGCCGGCCGGCCGGCGTCTCCACACTGACGCTGCCGACACCGCTGCACCGGAACGGTTCTCCACTGATCGTGGTCACCACGATCTGCCGCTGGCGCCAGCGCTCACAACATGGCGCGTACACAATCGTGTCCGTGCAGCCGGTGTCCACTAGCGCGCGACACTGCCGACCGTCCACTCGCAGTTCGACCACGGGCAGGGCGCCGCTCAGTGCTGCACCGGAGACGACGCCGGCGCTGGCACGCCATCTCCTGCACCGTTTCCCGACTGCTGGGGACAGGAGACGGAGATGTGGCCCAGCTCTCCACAGTTCCAGCAGCGTCGTGGCCACCGTGATCCCCGTGTCGGCTGGTCTCGTGACGGATGACTCGGTGGCGGCTGGCCGCGATGCGCCCCGTCACGCGGTGGCGCCTGGGCTCGCCTCCCCGCGGCCACTGCCGTAACACGCTCGTCACTGAGCACGGCGCGGGCGCGTGACAGGACGCTGGCCAAGTCCAGTCTCTCGGCTCTGGACCCAGCACGGATGGTCTGTCGCACCGACTCCGGCAGCCCAGCGATGAACGCGCAGACGAGTGCTCGCTCCGGGATACCGCCAAATAGCACTGCGAGACGCCGAAGGTCGGCCAAGAATACATCGGCGGACTCGCCCACCCTGAGGTGGCGGCTAGTGAAGGCCTCGTACGCCGCGTGCTGGTCTAGGGCGAACGCGTCGTACAGCGCGTCGCGCGTGGCCTCCAGAGAGCTGCGACTGGCGACCGGCATCTGCGACCACACTGCAAATGCGCCGCCAGTAAGGCGCAGCGGAAGCACCGTCTCTGCGGCGACACCACGGAGCGCACACAGCATCTTGGCCCGCTCAAACCACTCAACGACGTCTGCCGACCCGTCGTATTCGGCAATCAGCCGAGCGTCAAAAGCGGGACGCTGTGCGGCGGCCATTACCACTCCAGGACTGGCGATCGCCTCCATTGCTCCAGGGCTGGCGGCGGCCTCCACTGCTCCAGGGCTCACGACAGCCTCCACTGCTCCAGGGCTCACGACAGCCTCCACTGCTCCAGGGCTCACGACAGCCTCCACTGCTCCAGGGCTCACGACAGCCTCCACTGCTCCAGGGCTCGCAACGGTCTCCATTAAGGCCGAAATAGCTTGTGCTTGCGACGTTTAAAGACTGTATTGATATCAAAAAACAGTAGAGTGGCTCGGGCCTCACGCTGCACATACCGCCGTCCGCCCCGCTCAGCTTCCGACTGCCGGCCGCCGGCTCCCGTATTGAGAAAACAGACACTGCTGCTGTAGCGCACGTGCGCTGCACGCCGGAGGCACCTGCGGTCCGCTGAACCACACTTCCCCTAGAGGTGGCGACACAATTTGCACAACACTACGCTAACATATCATCAACCCAACAATGTACACCAACTTTTACTAACCAACTTAACGATCAATTTCAATCCATTAGCTTTAACTCTAATAACGTAGAAATCTACAACTCTCCTTTTACCAACTCCGAGTTAACGTATGCTATCGGTAAATGTGGTAAAACTTCTGTAGGGCCAGATCAAATTGATTACTCTTTCTTTAAAAACTTGACAGAGACTGGTCTCACCAACTTACATGTGGCCTTCAACACCATGTGGTTTGATGGCACTTTCCCTGAATCTTGGCATAATAGTACGCTAATTCCTATAATTAAACCTCGCAAACCCAAATCTTCCCCCGCTAGCTATCGCCCTATTTCTCTAACTAGTTGTGCATGTAAACTATTCGAACGCATGGTTAATGGACGCATCAGGACATACATTGAATCAAATAATTTACTTTCCCCACACCAAAGTGGTTTTCGACCTGGTCGCTCCACTGCGGACAATTTAGTTGGTCTTATCGACTCTGTCCAGCGCGGCTTTCGAGGGAGAGAGGTCACAGTTGCCCTCTTTCTTGATTTGAGAGCTGCGTTTGACAGAGTCAACAAAACCGCACTTCTAGTAAAGGTCCATGAGGCCGGAATTCGAGGTCGACTCGCCAAATTTATCCAAAACTTTTTAGAAAATAGAACTTTTAATGTAAGGTGCGGCAACACATTCTCCAAATCAAAATCAGGACCACGGTGTCCCACAGGGATCGGTCCTCTCCCCGACCCTATTTTTAATTATGATTAACGACATCTTCAGTAATATTAATAAGATCGACAAAGGTCTCAAATTTGCAATGTACGCTGATGACCTGGCGGTGTGGTTCTCGCACCCGAGTGTCGATCAAGCCAGCAAAATGTTACAACTAGTACTCATTGATATAAAGGTATGGTGCGACCAATGGGGTCTGGAAATTTCTCCAAGTAAATCTGCATCTCTAATTTTTTCAAAGAAACCTGCATATGTGGAACCCTACATTCCATTAAAATATAACAATCAAATTATCCCTTTCGTCAAATCATTCAAGTATCTGGGAATAACGCTAGACACACGTCTCTCGTTCATCCCACACTTCAATGATTTAGTGCAGAGATGTACGCGACGAATTAATATTATGAAGTCATTGGCTGGTCGAGAGTGGGGCGCAGATCGGGCCACTCTCCTCCAACTATATACTTCCCTGATACGCCCAGTACTGGATTATAACGCATTCTTATTTGATGACATATGTTCCAAACAAATTCAAAAATTGCAAACTGTCCAAAACGCTGCCTTGCGCATCGTGACTGGAGCCTGCCGCACCACCAACACCACAAACTTACACATCGACACTAACATTCCCACACTCTGCCGCCGACGCAAATACACACTACTTAGATTCTACGCCAGAGCAAGTTCACACCCCACACGCCCAACATTCCACATTTTAAATCACCCCGCACCCACTAGACGACAAACACTACTACAAAAACGACACCCGCTTATCAGTCACAGAATCAGACAAACACTCACACTATTCAACATCGCTCACATCACCACAATGCCAACGCCACCACTCACACCTCACTGGCTCGACACAACACCAGACACACACCGCCTCTTCACACACAACAAAAGCACAGTTACCGCGTCAGAAACACTCACTCTTCCACGAACACAAAGCACAACACAACACATACACATACATATACACAGACGGTTCACGGGGCGAAGGCCGAACCGGTGGTGCATTCTACACAAACACAGTTAGCAATAACTTTAGACTTCCCGACATAAATAGCGTATGCACAGCGGAATTGTCAGCCATTTTATTAGCATTAATATACGTCAGAAAAGAAAAACTTAAGGAAGTAGTCATTTGCACAGACTCGTCCGCCTCGCTCACGGCTATTTCCTCGATTAGTGAATGTAGAAACCCGATAGTATTTAAAATCAGACAACTAATCAAGTATTTAAACAGTAAAAACAATAGTATTAAATTCCTCTGGATCCCAGGACACACCGGTATCCCGGGAAACGAGGAAGCCGACAGACTTGCGAAATTGAGCCTAGAATTACCTTCAGTAAACCAACTTCCAAGCCCAGTATCAGACGTGTTAAATTATATTAATTCTCAACTTAGCATACTGCGCCAGAGCGAGTGGGACGCCGCTCCGCATTTTCATCTTTACCCAATCAAGCCCAAAGTCCAACATTTTATATCTAGTCATCAGAATTGTAGAAAGAAGGAGGTAATTTTGGCGCGCCTCCGTCTCGGTCATACAAAAATTACTCATGATTACATTATGGAGAATCTCCCGCCACCAAATTGCCAAAATTGCCCAGGTTATCCGCGCTACACAATCAAGCACTTACTTATTACTTGCCCAGTACACAACGATAAACGACAGAACATTATTAATTACACACAACAAAATGGCATCACATTAAATCTTTAAACACTGTTAGGTGATAGTTATCCTGAATTGATAGGTCTCCTCTTAGATTATCTCTACCAAACACGATTAGCTAATCAAATATAACAGGGGTTTTTGGCCTTGCGCATTTTTGGCCCACCGCGCAGGTTTTTTCCCCTTTGCCTAGACGCTGGTTTTTTTATTATTCAGGACTTTTCGCCCAGCTAAATACACCCCACAACCAGGTCTCGCCGAGGCGCCGGAGCCAGGGAGACTGGCAACAGTCTCCCGTTGTGGCAATGACGGCACCGCCACGGCTCCATCAACACTGACACTGTACAAGTGTATTGTAATACAAATATGTATGCATGTGTCTTGTGTTTGACTTATTTTTGACTTTGAACGAAATACTTAACGTAATGCTAGATATTATTTTTGACCTTGAACGAAATACTTAACGTAATGCTAGATATTATATTTGACCTTGAACGAAATACTTAACGTAATGTTAGATATAATATTTACTTTGAACAAATAATTTTTCCGGGTACAAATAAACCGGTTAACGTAATTAGTAACGTAAAATAGCTGCCCTAGTCCCTAGTTTGCTCCGGGTCACATAAACCGGATAACGTAACTCTTTTCCTGGCAAATTGCCCGATGTCACTCCCCACCCGGAATATGGCTATAGGCCGGACCGGGGAGAAAAAAAAACCCAAAAAACGCCGTATTCCTTCGCCAAAAAGTCAAATATCTTCGGCTGGAGAATCTTTTCAGCCAAGAAAAGTTCCAGATAAGGATTTCTCAACACGGGCTACAAAACTGCTATTTCAGTTCAAAACCCATGTTGAGGGTGAACTATTTCCTTTAAAGGAAATAGTTCACCTTCGGAAAATTTATCAGAACAGGATTTTATTATATTTTGTAATACAGTTTCTTTTTTTATTTTCAAAAATGGTCCTACATCGCGCCAATTCAGGACAGAAGGTCGTACATTATTAATGTTATGGTGTGCGTTATTGGTGTGCGCATCGCAGCGCATGCTCCATGCAGTGCTGGCACTCTCAGACGGTACGGTATATCATATATGCGCCGCATTCCTTCGCCAAAAAGTCAAATATCTTCGGCTGGAGAGTCTTTTCAGCCAAGAAAAGTTGCAGATAAGGATTTCTCAACACGGCCTACAAAACTGCTATTTCAGTTCAAAATCCCATGTTGAAGGTGAACTATTTCCTTTAAAGGGAATGTTTCACCTTTCTGAAAGTTGTCAAATGTACGCTGGTTGTAGTCGAAAATATGAAGCAAGTGCTGCTGAAAACGATGGTGATAATTTTCTCTTGAAAGTCACTTAAAGGAAATAAATAGTTCACCTTCAACATGGGTTTTGAACTGAAATAGCAGTTTTGTAGCCCGTGTTGAGAAATCCTTATCTGCAACTTTTATTGGCTGAAAAGACTCTCCAGCCGAAGATATTTGACTTTTTGGCGAAGGAATGCGGCGCATATATGATATACCGTACCGTCTGAAAGTGCCAACGCTGGTCTGAGCATGCGCAGACCAATAACGCACACCATAACATTAATAATTTACGACCTTTCGTCCTGAATTGGCGCGATGTAGGACCATTTTTGAAAAGAAAAAAAGAAACTGTATTAAAAAATATAATAAAATCGTGTTCTGAAAAAAAATCCGAAGGTGAACTATTTCCTTTAAGTGCGCTGAGAAGTTAATCCGTACTAAAAAACCGTTTCCCCTCTTAGTAGCTATTGGTACTAAAAACCTTCGAGGACGTGTTGGAGAAGCATGACAATGACTTTGTAAACAAATCGCCGACACTAAATAGGTCGCCGTCGATGTGCATCGATGAGCTTCCGATTTATTTGCCAGTTTTGTCTTATTGTTTGTTAGTTTTTTGGGGAAAAATTATTATTTTTCATGATAATATAAAGCATAGTGTTATATACAGCCACAGACAAATTATACAATACTCCTAATGTTGAAAACAAATGAATCGATTTGCAAAAATTGAGGGTCGCAACCACTAACTATGCCGCCGTTGATGTGCATCGATGAGCTTCCGATTTTATTGCCACTTTTTCCAATCGCTGTTAGTTTTAGAAGATCGCCGGGCATATAATCACAACAAGCAGAACGCACAATATATTGTCCACTCCATTGCGTAAAAAAAACAATACGGGAAAAGCCCGCAGTTTGATGAGGACCAAAAGTACTTGCAAGTACCGGTCGTTAAAAGTGTGGAACGCTTATCAACTTGAACTTGAAATATCTTTCGGTAGGAAAGTTTTCATGCAAAATGTGATGAATTTACAATATATTTTGGTCTCGTCTGGCGATTTCAAGTGCTAACTCCATTTTTGTGGAAAAAGGTCATTATTTCCCTTTAACTTTATACAAATGAAGTTCTTAAATTTGGGATGATGACGTCATTATTGAGCTATAGACCGCCGCTGATTGGCGGAGAAAGTGGGATTGGCTGAAAAAGTCGGTCAGTCAATCAGTGGCGGCACTAACCTAGACCCCATTTTGCAAACTATAAATTGAATTGCTTAAAAACTGCTAAGTTTTGGGGAAAATAACCTAGTATTTTCAACATTTCGATAACGGCCAAAGATAATGGCTATTTCAGTTCAAAACCAATACCATGGTGAAACATTCACTTTAAGGTATTTAGGCTAAGAATCTACATTATTTGCAAAATATTTTTATCATCGCTCAAAACAGGGCCTATTTTAACATGTTAACTGGGGGGCAAATGCCCCCCCCCCCAGTGAGCCGTTTTGCCCCCCCCCCAGTCAAGAAATGTTGCCCACCCTGATTTCAGTATTTCCGTGTCATTTTTCGCTTGATAGGTATTCAATTAAAATAAAATATGTTTACCTGGTGATAAATGTATACAAATCCAATGAAAACGTCATGATATTCCTAAGTTTTTTTTTTTTTTATAGCCAAAATAAGTATCTTTACATTATTTCCGCAATATCTTGAATTTCAATATCCTTTGAACATCACCCATTGGCGGCAGAGTGGGAGAGAAGGGGGTGTTGTTGGATCAGGAACGTCGCCACACAATTTTAAGTGGGTGGGGGCAACTGCTGAGCCGATTGTGTTCAAATTTGGAGTGTGGTTAGGGATCTCTCAGCCGCCACATTCTCACAAGTCGGGGGTGGGGTGCTTCTGCACGTGCGCACGTGTGCACCACGTATTTGTATCTCAGAAACTACTTCCCTGATAGAGTTGAAATTCACTATACATTTCCTTTGCGTTCGCTCGTTCATCGCCAACTACGGCGCCTTACTGGTTCGGTAAAAACAGATATGGAAGAAAAATGAAGAATAACCTCAGGGTGAATAGATTTTACATCGTGGAGGTCACAGGATACAAATACCACATGGATCTTTACATTGGCGGATCCAGAACGGGTGGTTGGGGGGGGGGGGGAATTCCAAAAAGTGTCACACAATTATGAAAACGCATCAGATTTGGCTTGCTTATGCATTGATAGCTGATTTAACCCGCGCCGTGCCGGGGGGGAGCGTTTTGGCGCCCCCCCCCCCACTCCCACAGGTTTTTCAAGGATAGCGGAAAAAA
This sequence comes from Chirona hameri, assembly GCA_036785665.1. NCBI lineage: Eukaryota > Metazoa > Arthropoda > Thecostraca > Balanomorpha > Balanidae > Chirona > Chirona hameri. The sequence continues at coordinate 94,467 of JAXIVJ010002575.1, forward strand.
CGGCGGCGCGCAGCGCCACCGTTTTTAGCATAGCTGTTCAAACATCAATTGTCCACATTATGTTTTAAAAAAACTCGGTTCATCTCAGGTCAGGTCACCAGATCAAGTCACGTGACCCCAGCTCCAAAAAAGCTTGTGGTAACACCATAGCCACAGTTTTTGGCCGATAGACATCGTACTTACAGAATTTTATAAAGTCCTAGGTACCTACAATTCGTATATCTCGGATGTTTGATATCAGTGACCTAAGGTCGGGTCAATGTCGTGACCTACCCATTATAAGTCAATGGGGAAATATTCAAATGCTTCCTATTCTGAGGATACGCACGATATCAGCCCAATTCCTTCTAGATCATGTTATCATAGGACATTCTTGAAGACCCATGTGCGATTTTCGTTCAGTGACCCCTACAGGGTCAGCCGAGGTCATCCGAGGTCACCAACACTTTTGTGTCAATAACTCTCGACAAAGCTAGATAAGTGAAACTGCCACCAATGTTTGTCTCGTCGAGGCACGTCTCCCAATGTCCAGCATGACATAATTGTGTCACCACTTGACCTTGACCTGAGGTAAAATATCTAAGTTGACCTAACCTGGTCACCATGAATATGATTCGAAGTGCCTTGACGAGACAAACACGATGACGTCAAAATTATTTCCTTATCATATTCAGGTAAAAAGTAATTTGTGAAAACTCTTTTGCTAAATAATAGTTTTTTTACATTTGATGAGCTCTGGAGCCTAAGATATTGATCTGAGCTAAAATCTGAGGACACGTGGCGATCCGTGTCGATTGAATGTTTCAAGAGCTTTCCATTGTTTTTTCCGTTTGTTCTTAGCTAGTTCCTGTGATATCTGGAGGTTTCTGGAGTGAAGTCCTAAAAATTGAAAATTTGAACTTTGATGACCTCTGGTGACCTCAATATTGACCTGTTAAGAATATTGCCGAAAAAACTTCAATATTGCCGAAAAAATATTGCCGAAAAAACTTCAAAATGCTTTTGGACAAGCTTTCGAACGATGTTTTCGGGCTTGGTGTACGTCCCATAGGAGCCGAGTTCGATGGGGGAGCGTCGAAACGCCCCCCCCCCCCCCTATGATCTCCGAAAAACCACGCAACGTAACAAGCAAAAACACGATGTTAGATAGGTCGAGACAATCTCTATGGAAAGTATATCGGTATTTTTTTTTAGGTCAGGTCAATATTGATGTCACCAGAGGTGATCAAAGGTCAGATTTTACAGTTTTAGGACTTCGCTCCCAGAAATCCCCAGATATCACATGAACTATGATAGGCTAGAACAAACGGAAAAGTAATGGAAAGCTCTTGAAAAATTCAATCGACAGGGTGTCCTCAGATTTAGCTCAGGTCAATAGTTTAGGGCTCCCAGAGGTCATCAAATGTCAAAAATGTTATTTTTTTGGCAAAACTGTTTTTCACAAATAACTTTGTACCTAATAAAGATAAATCATTACGTTTGACGCCATCATGTTTGTCTCGGTCAAGGCACTTTGAATCATGTTAATGTTGACTAGGTTAGGTCAACTGAGAATATTGATCAAAGGTCAAGGTCAGAGTGATGACCCAATTAGATCATTGTGGGGGGAGTGTCTCGACGAGACAAAAACATTGCGTACCGTTTTCACCTTCTTCATCGATCTGTCATTATGTCGAATTGGTATTGACAAAACACAGTGTGGGCCGGGTCACGAAATGAAATGACCTGGACGCTTAGGCCCACCGATATACAAAAAAAAAAAATAATCCGAGATTTACAAATTGTAGGTAGTCTGATCATCTTATCAAATACAGATAATGGGAGTATGAGCAGTATGAGCAGTATGAGTGTCATATTATATACATATATACATATATACATATATACAAAAAACAAAAAAACAAATAGAGGCATATACAGGATATACAATATATACATATATACATATAAGATATTATATATAGATATATTACTACATATACATATATACATATTCATATATACATTTTCTACTTATATAATAGTCTATTATTATACATATTATTTACATACCATTATCATATATACAATTACTTACATATATACATATATACATATATACATATAATATATAATACAGTATATACATATATTACATATAGTAGGTATACTATATACTTATACATATAATATACATATATACATATATCATAAACTATATACGCCTATATACTGTGTGTCTGTGCATATTTACATATATACATACATTACATATAACATATATATATTACATATATACATATATACATATATACATATAATATACATATATACATATATACATATATACATATATACATATATACATATCTATAATATATACATATATACATATATACATATATACATATATACATATTACATATACATATATACATATATACATATATACAATATATACATATATACATATATACATATATTACATATATACATATATACAAGTACATATATACATATATTACATATATACATATATACATATATACATATATAACATATATACTATAATATAACATATATACATATATTCATATATACATATATACATATATACATAGTATACATATATACATATATACATATATACATATATACATATATACATATATACATATATATACATATACTACATATATACATATATACATATATACATATATACATATATACATATATACATATATACATATATATATATACATTATATACATAATATATACATATATACAACATACATATATACATATATACATATTTACATATTATACATATATACATATCATAATATATACATATATACATATATACATATATACATATATACATATATACATATATACATATACATATATACTTATATACATATATACATATATACATATATACATATATACATATATACATATACTATATACATATATACATATATACATATATACATATATACATATATACATATATACATATATACATATATACATATATACATATATACATATATACATATATACATATATACATAAATACATATATACATATATTCATATATACATATAATACATATATACATATATACATATATACATATATACATATATACATATATACATATATACATATATACATATATACATATATACATATACATATATACATATATACATATATACATATATACATATATACATATATACATATATACATATTATACATATATAAATATACATATATACATATTATACATATATACATATATACATATATACATATATACATATATACATATATACATATACATAATATATACATATATACATATATACATATATACATATATACATTATATACATATATACATATACATTACATATACATATACATATATACATATATACATATATACATATATACATATATACATATATACATATTATACATATATACATATATACATATATACATATATACATATATACATATATACATATATACATATATACATATTACATATATACATATATACATATATTACATATATATATACATATATACATATATACATATATAATATTACATATATACATTATACATATATACATTATACATATATACATATATACATATATACATATATACATATATACATATATACATATATACATATATACATATATACATATATACATATATACATATATACATATATACATATATACATATATACATATACATATATACATATATACATATATACATATATACATATATACATATATACATATATACATATATAATATATACATATATACATATATACAATATATACATATATACATATATACAGATATACATATATATACATATATACATATATACATATATACATATATACATATATACATATATACATATATACATTATATACATATATACATATTATACATACATATACATATAACATATATACATTAAGTATACATATATACATATATACATATATACATATATACATATTACATATATACATATATACATATATACATATATACATATATACATATATACATAATACATATATACATATATACATATATACATATATACATATATACATATATACATATATACATATATACATATAGTACATATATACATATATACATATATACATATATACATATATACATATATACATATATACATATATACATATATACATATATACATATATACATATATACATATATACATATATACATATATACATATATACATATATACATATATACATATATACATATATACATATATACATATATACATATATACATATATACATATATACATATATACATATATACATATATACATATATACATATATACATATATACATATATACATATATACATATATACATATATACATATATACATATATACATATATAAATATAATACATATATACATATATACATATATACATATATACATATATACATATATACATATACATATATACATATATACATATATACATATATACATATATACATATATACATATATACATATATACATATATACATATATACATATATACATATATACATATAACATATATACATATATACATATATACATATATACATATATACATATATACATATATACATATATACATATATACATATATACATATATACATATATACATATATACATATATTACATATATACATATAATACATATATACATATATACATATATACATATATACATATATTACATATATACATATATACATATATACATATATACATATATACATATATACATATATACTACATATATACATATATACATATATACAATATATACATATATACATATATACATATATACATATATACATATATACATATATACATATATACATATATACATATATACATATATACATATATACATATATACATATATACATATATACATATATACATATATACATACTATACATATATACATATATACATATATACATATATACATATATACATATATACTATATACATATATACATATATACCATATATACATATATCATCATATCTATACATATATACATATATACATATATACATATATACATATATACATTTAATTACATATTACATATATACATATATACATATATACATATATACATATATACATATATACATATATACATATATACAATATATACATATATACATATATACATATATACATATATACATATATACATATATACATATATACATATATACATTATACATATATACATATACTATACATATATACATATATACATATATACATATATACATATATACATATATACATATATACATATATACATAGATATACATATATACATATAATACATATATACATATATACATATATACATATATACATATACATATATACATATATACATATATACAATATACATATATACATATATACATAATACATATATACATATATACATATATACATATATACATATATACATATATACATATATACATATATACATATATACATATATACATATATACATATATACATATATACATATATACATATATACCTATATAACATATATACATATATACATATATACATATATACATATATACATATATACATATATACATATATACATATATACATATATACATATATACATATATACATATATACATATATACTATATACATATATACATATATACATATATACATATATACATATATACATATATACATAATACATATATACATATATACATATATACATATATACATATATACATATTACTACATAATATTACAATATATACATATATACATATATACATATATCATACATATATACATATATACATATATACATATACATATATACCATATATACATATATAATATATACATATATACATATATACATATATACATATATACATATATACATATATACATATATACATATACATATATACATATATACATATATACATATATACATATATACATATATACATATATACATATAAATACATATATACATATATACATATATACATATTAATATCCGACATTATAGTACATATATACATATATACATATATACATTATATACATACATAATACATATATACATTATACATATATACATATATACATATATACATATATCACATATATACATATATACATATATACATATATACATATATACATATATACATATATACATATATACAATATACATATATACTATATACATATATACATATATACATATATACATATATACATATATACATAGTATACATATATGACATATATACATATATACATATATACATATATACATATATACATATATACATATATACATAATACATATATACATATATACATATAATATACATTATATACATATATACATATATACATAATACATATATACATATATACATATTACATATATACAATATACATACATATATACATATATACTTATATACATATATACATATATACATAATACATATAGTACATATATACATATATACATATATACATATATACATATATACATATATACATATATAATATATACATATATACCTATATACATATATACATATATACATATATACATATATACAATATATACACATATACATATATACATATATACATATATACATATATACATATATACATATATACATATATACATATATACATATATACATATATACATATATACATATATACATATATACATATATACATATATACATATATACATATATACATATATACATAGATACATAGATACATAGATACATAGATACATAGATACATATATACATAGATACATAGTTACATAGATACATAGATACATAGATACATAGATACATAGATACATAGATACATAGATACATAGATACATAGATACATAGATACATAGATACATAGATACATAGATACATAGAATACATAGATACATAGATACATAGATACATAGATACATAGATACATGATAGATCATAATACATAGATACATAGATTACATAGATACATAGATACATAGATACAAAGATACATAGATACATAGATACATAGATACATAGATACATAGATATACATAGATACATAGATACATAGATACATAGATACATAGATACATAGATACATAGATACATAGATACATAGATACATAGATACATAGATACATAGATACATAGATACATAGATACATAGATACATAGATACATAGATACATAGATACATAGATACATAGATACATAGATACATAGATACATAGATACATAGATACATAGATACATAGATACTAGATACATAGATACATAGATACATAGATACATAGATACATAGATACATAGATACATAGATACATAGATACATAGATACATAGATACATAGATACATAGATACATAGATACAAAGAGACATAGATACATAGATACATAGATACATAGATACATAGATACATAGATACATAGATACATAGATACATAGATACATAGATACATAGATACATAGATACATAGATACATAGATACATAGATACATAGATACATAGATACATAGATACATAGATACATAGATACATAGATACATAGATACATAGATACATAGATACATAGATACATAGATACATAGATACATAGATACATATACATAGATACTTAGATACATAGATACATAGATACATAGATACATAGATACATAGATAACATAGATACATAGATACATAGATACATAGATACATATACATAGATAATAGATACATAGATACATAGATACATAGATACATAGATACATAGATACATGATACATAGATACATAGATACATAGATACATAGATACATAGATACATAGATACATAGATACATAGATACATAGATACATAGATACATAGATACATAGATACATAGATACATAGATTACATAGATACATAGACATAGATACATAGATACATAGATACATAGATACATAGATACATAGATACATAGATACATAGATACATAGATACATAGATACATAGATACATAGATACATAGATACATAGATACATAGATACATAGATACATAGATACATAGATACAATACATAGATACATAGATACATAGATACATAGATACATAGATACATAGATACATAGATACATAGATACATAGATACATAGATACATAGATACATAGATACATAGATACAGAGATACATAGATACATAGATACATAGATACATAGATACATAGATACATAGATACATAGATACATGATTCATAGATAACTTAAGAATACATAGATACATAGATAACCATAGATACATAGATACATAGATACATAGCTACATAGATACATAGATACATAGATACATAGATACATAGATACATAGATACATAGATACATAGTACATAGATACATAGATAACATAGATACATAGATACATAATACATAGATAACATAGATACATAGATACATAGATACATAGATACTAGATCATAGATACATAGTACATAGATACATAGATACATAGATACATAGATACATAGATACAGATACATAGATACATAGATACATAGATACATAGATACATAGATACATAGATACATAGATACATAGATACATAGGATACATAGATACATAGATACATAGATACATAGATACATAGATACATAGATACATAGATACATAGATACATAGATACCATAGATACATAGATACATAGATACATAGATACATAGATACATAGATACATAGATACATAGATACATAGAGTACATAGATACATAGATACAATACATAGATACATAGTAATAGATACATAGATACATAGATACATAGATACATAGATACATAGATACATAGATACATAGATACATAGATACATAGATACATAGATACATAGATACATAGATACATAGATACATAGATACATAGATACATAGATACATAGATACATAGATACATAGATACATAGATACATAGATACATAGATACATAGATACATAGATACATAGATACATAGATACATAGATACATAGATACATAGATACATAGATACATAGATACATAGATACATAGAAGAACATAGATACATAGATACATAGATACATAGATACATAGATACATAGATACATAGTACATAGATACATAGATACATAGATACATAGATACATAGATACATAGATACATAGATACATAGATACATAGATACATAAGTACATAGATACATAGATACATAGATACATAGATACATAGATACATAGATAAGTACATAGATACATAGATACATAGATACATAGATACATAGATACATAGATACATAGATTACATAGATACATAGATACATAGATACATAGATACATAGATACATAGATACATAGATACATAGATACATAGATACATAGATACATAGATACATAGATACATAGATACATAGATACATAGATACATAGATACATAGATACATAGATACATAGATACATAGATACATAGATACATAGATACATAGATACATAGATACATAGATACATAGATACATAGATACATAGATACATAGATACATAGATACATAGATACATAGATACATAGATACATAGATACATAGATACATAGATACATAGATCTAACATAGATAATAGTACATAGATACATAGATACATAGATACATAGATACATAGATACATAGATACATAGATACATAGATACATAGATACATAGATACATAGATACATAGATACATAGATACATAGATACATAGATACATAGATACATAGATACATAGATACATATACATAGATACATAGATACATAGATACATAGATACATAGATACATAGATACATAGATACATAGATACATAGATACATAGATACATAGATACATAGATACATAGATACATAGATACATAGATACATAGATACATAGATACATAGATACATAGATACATAGATACATAGATACATAGAATACATAGATACATAGATACATAGATACATAGATACATAGATACATAGATACATAGATACATAGATACATAGATACATAGATACATAGATACATAGATACATAGATACATAGAACATAGATAATAGATACATAGATACATAGATACTAGATACATAGATACATAGATACATAGATACATAGATACATAGATACATAGATACATAGATACATAGATACATAGATACATAGATACATAGATACATAGATACATAGATACATAGATACATAGATACATAGATACATAGATACATAGATACATAGATACATAGATACATAGATACATAGATACATAGATACATATATACATAGACATAGATACATAGATACATAGATACATAGATACATAGATACATAGATACATAGATACATAGATACATAGATACATAGATACATAGATACATAGATACATAGATACATAGATACATAGATACATAGATACATATACATAGATACATAGATACATAGATACATAGATACATAGATACAAGATACATAGATACATAGATACATAGATACATAGATACATAGATACATAGATACATAGATAACTAGATACATATATAATAGATACATAGATACATGATACATAGATACTATATGATACATAGATACATAGATACATAGATACATAGATATCATAGATACATAGATACATAGATACATATATACATAGATACATATATACATAGATACATAGATACATATATACATAGATACATAGATACATAGATACATATATACTAGATACATAGATACATAGATACATAGATACATATATACATAGATACATAGATACATATATACATAGATACATATAACATAGATACATAGATACATAGATACATAGATACATAATACATAGATACATAGATACAAGAATATACATATATACATAGATACATATATACATAGATACATATATACATAGATACATAGAAGATACATAGATACATAGATACATAGATACATAGATACATATATACATATATACATAGATACATAGATACATAGATACATATATACATAGAGACATATATACATATATACATATATACATATATACATATATACATATATACATATATACATATATAACATATATACATATATACATATATACATATATACATAGATACATAGATACATATATACTATATACATAGATACATATATACATATGTCATATATACATATATACATATATACATATAACAATATATACATATATACATATATACATATATACATATATACATATATACATTAATATATACATATATACTATATACATAGATACATAGATACATAGATACATATATACATATATACATATATACGATATACATATATACATATATAACATATATACAATATATACATATATACATATATACATAGAGTACATATATAATTATATACATATATACATATATACATAGATACATATATACATATATACATATATACATATATACATATATACATAACATATACATATATACATATATACATATATACATATATACATATATACATATATACATATATACATATATACATATATACATATATACAAAGATACATATATACATATATACATATATACATATATACATATATACATATATACATATATACATATATACATATATACATATATACATATATACATATATACCTATATACATATATACAATATATACATATATACATATAATATACATATATACATATAATACATAATACATATATACATATAATACATATATACATATATTACATATATACATATATACATATATACATATATACATATATACATATATACATATATACAGATATACATAAATACATATATACATATATACATATATACATAGATACATATATACATATATACATATATACATATATACATATATACATATATACATAGATACATATATACATTATACATATAGTACATATATACATATATAACATATAATATACATATATACATATATACATATATACATATATACATATATACATATATACATATATACATATATACATATATACATATATACATATATACATATATACATATATACATATACATATAACATATATACATATATACATATATACATATATACATATATACATATATACATATATACATATATACATATATACATATATACATATATACATATATACATATATACATATATACATATATACATATATACATATATACATATATACATATATACATATATACATATACTAACATATATACATATATACATATATACATATATACATATATACATATATACATATATACATATATACATATATACATATATACATATATACAATATATACATATATACATATATACATATAATACATATATACATATAATCATATATACATATATACATATATTTACATATATACATGATATATATATATACATATATACATATATACATATATACATATATACATATATACATATATACATATATACATATGTACTATATACATAT